>JARQOC010000004.1:535218528-535386866 GCA_033576535.1 Allobates femoralis | reverse complement strand
GATCTGTGCAAAAGGATGCCAACGGATGTCTACAGAACTTTTTTTAAGGATCTGTCATCAATCACCAGAGATAGGGGTGGGAGGAGCTGTACTTTGCTTCTGAGCATACTCAGTACAGCAACATGGATCTGTTTCACGGATCCGTTTTTTTCACAGATCCATACGGATCCGTCCTCCATAGAGCTCCATGTTAATTTTATACGGACAGATATGGGTCCGTGTCTGTCCGTTGGTGTCTGCGATTTCCGATGAAGAAACATGAAAATTGTGGACACCAACAGATCCGTGACAAAACGGAGATACACTGCTGTGAGGTCGCTGATCGTTACGAAGTGTTGTGGATCATTTTTTGGTCGTTGCGCTCTCGGTGGGAATGCTGAATCACTGTGTTTGACAGGAACCACGACCAGCGATCTCAATACTACGCTCGAGAGTGACACATTCCCAACGACCTCCGTATCATTCCGGATCGTTGCTGCATCGCTGGTGAGATGTGACTGTTTGACATCTCACCAGCGACCATGTAGCGACGCTCCAACGATCCCAGCCAGTTCGTATCGCTGTCGGGATCGCTGTAGCGTCACTACGTGTGACGGTACCCTTATGGTACCTTTACACGCCGCGACGGCAGGCTGGATACATCCCGCTACAGGCTAGAAATGTAGCTTGTAGCGCCAATGTAGCCCGTCGTAGCGGCGTCTGAAGACGTGACGATACAGCCGGCAACAGATACATCTGTTTCCTAGCTCTGCTCAAAAACTGATGGCTACAACGCCGATGGTAGCGAGCTGTATCGGCGTGTAAAGAAGCAACGGAAGGGAACTCGGGACAGCCTGCGATGTAGCTAAGGCGTGACCCTGGCTCCGTGTTACCGCGCCCCATGTGCGATCATTGGTGGAAGATGGTGCGTTGCGATTGGTTGTCGCCGCACAGGCCGGCATATTTAAGGAGCTGACGAGTCACACTACACAATCGCTCGAGCGTGCTGTATTACTCAGCCTCCTGCGATGCCTGGCCAATCATGGTATTATTGCTGTGTCCTATCAGCGTACGGACGTCTCGTAATCCACAATTGTAGCACGCCTATGTGCTGTCCCTGCTGCACCAGGTACGCCCATAGTAGCTGCTTGTAGCGGTGTGTAAATGAGCTACAGCTGGCTACTTGAGACACCTGGCGATGTAGCTAGTTACAGATGTAGCGTAGCGTAGCGCACCTTGTGGCGGCGTGTAAAGAGGGTGCGTTTCCCGTTTGTAACCGTTTGGGCGTGCTCGTGCACGTGAAGTAGCGGGATGTATCCAGCCTGCCATCGCGGCGTGTAAAGGTACCTTTAGAGATGCTCTGAATCAAGTCATCTAACTATCAGTATTTTAGTCCTTGTAAAGTCAATCTGATTCTTCTGCTTGCTAATTTTTCCTGCTTTCAATACATCAACTTGAAGAACTGTTCATTTGCTGCCTCATATATTTCACCCTTTGACAGGAGTCATTGTTAGTAGACAATCAGTTATTTATCTGTATGGTAATAGTGTAACTGATTAGCACATAGGATTCAGTGCAGAAAGTAAAACAATTGTAAATTCACATTTTCTGATAATTTTGATGGATTATTCAAAGGAAACCAAAACATCAATCATTAGTTTATATAAATGTCTCTAAGGCTAGGGTCACACCTGGAGGGTGACCCACGTTTACTGGATCCGCTAAATGCTGAGCCGAGTCTGCTGTAACAGCAGGCGTTAACATCAGGTGCTGACAGGCAATGCTGCTTCATAGTAACCCGATGTTTACCTTGGATGAGGCCACACAGGAAGCTCCAGGAACTGCGCTTTAGCAGAGCGCACAGGAAAACGTTGTCTGCAACGTTTTCCTGTGCGCTCTGCTAAAGCGCAGTTCCTGTGGCTTCCTGTGTGGCCGCTTCCAAGGTAAACATCGGGTTACTATGTATCGGCGTTGCCTGTCAGCACCCGATGTTAATGCTAGCCATTACAGCAGACTCGGCTCAGCGTTTAGCGGATCCAGTAAACGTGGGTCACCCTCCAGGTGTGACCTTAGCCTAAGTCATACATCGTGTTTGTTTGTGTGATTCTGTTGTCTTACTAAAGCGTAGAACTCTTTTACTATACATACTGAAGGACTTTTACATTGTCCGATAATCCATCAGATTCTCAGGTTATTAATCCATTGATAATTGTGTACTGTGAATGGGTTGAGCAAGAGAACGATATGTCCAAAAACGCTCCCTCATTGTGCATAAAATCATTTAGGTGAGTGAACAAAATCTCATTTATGCTTGGAAGATTGTGTAACGTACATGGAGATTGTTCACACACTCAACAATTAGACCAACCAAAATGAAAAAGTGGGATGATCGCTTTTCAACCATTTATCGTCCTGTATAAATACTTGTCTGACTTAATTTGCTAGTCATGAGTTATGATTCTATCATTCATCATTTAAAGGATTATCTTTTTTGTGTGAATGAATCATTACTTATTAGCAACATTTTCTGTAGAGCTCATATTCTCTACTTAGCCTCAATTACTTCGAAGTTCCTCCATTTCAACTACTTTGTCCTACCTCACGATTTATGTTCTAGACATAAGACTGCTTTTTCAATAGTTAACTTTACAATAAGAAAAAAATCCTTCTCTCCATGTTTCTAGCTGGATAATTAACGTTTCACATCACATCATATCGAAACCTACTTCTGGCAAACACTTTATAAACTTTATTTCAATGAAGGTTAAATATGGCCAATATGCATAATAGGTAAAGTGATTTCTCTGTAAGGCTGTGGTCACAGTTGACATGCGTTTTTGTAGTGCCTTTTAAAAACGCATGCTTTTTTACATGCGTTTTTCATGTCATCATGAGTTTTGTAAGGTGTGTGATGGCTCCCTGCGTTTTTGGCTGCGTTTTGGAATCTGCACCCAAAAATAGTGCTTGTAGTATTTTTTGGTGCGTTTTTATAACATGGGCCCCTATGGAAAACGCATGCAAAAACGTATGTACAATTAGTACCTTTTAGTGTCATTCAAAAACGCATGCGTTTCCCATAGGAGCCCATGTTAAAAAAAAACGCATGCGTTTTTATAACATGGGCCCCTATGGAAAACGCATGCAAAAACGCATGTACAATTAGTACCTTTTAGGGCCATTCAAAAACGCATGCGTTTCCCATAGGAGCCCATGTTAAAAAAATGCATGCGTTTTCTAAAACGCATGCGTTTTTTTAACATGGGCTACTATGGGAAACGCATGCGTTTTTGAATGGCACTAAAAGGTACTAATTGTACATGCGTTTTTGCATGCGTTTCCCATAAGGCCCCATCTTAAAAAATGCATGCGTTTTTGGAAAAGCACCAAAAATGCATGGGACTGGCTATTAGGGCATGCGTTTTTTAACATGGGGGCCTATGGGTGCGTTTTTTACATGCGTTTTTGAAAACGCAGGTCTCCAAAAACGCATGTGAAAAATGCTACTGTGACCCCAGCCTAACATGGTGATGTATTTCTCTATTAGAACTGAAATTTGACTTGAGGAATGAAATTGCAGTCTGGGCAACTTGTATTGAAGCCTGTGTGCTGGAAACAAACATGTACGGTAACTTTCAACCTGAAATAAAAAAAAATCAAAAATTGATTTATTTCAGTGACTGAGTCAAGGTTGCAGGTCACAATTTGACACCAATCATTATAGCCCAGTTCACAGTTCACATCTATGCGCCTCTGTGTTTGCTTGCCCTGCGTTGGCGCAAGTGCAAGCGCAGGTGCATTCACAGCCCAGTGCAGGCAAGCGCATAGGCGCATAGATGCAGAGCTCTTGCACTCATGCTGCCATTACCTGCTATGGGTGAGCACAGCCAACCTGGAAGCCCGAAACCTGGAAGCCCAAGTGTGACAGGTCCGGTATCACAGTGCATGCGCTTGTCCAGACGTACTCAGAAATGTCACGTTACACACGTTTCTGGGTGCGTTTGGACAAGCACATGCACTGTGACACTGGCCCTGTCACCCTTGCGCTTCCAGGTTTGATGCTCCTGCGGTTGCCTGCGCTCGCCCATAGCAGGTAATGGCGGTATGAGCGCAAGCGAGCGCAAGGGCTCTGCATCTATGCGCCAATGTGCTTGCCTGTGCTAGCCTGTGTTAGCACCTGCGCTTTCACTTGCGCTAGCGCAAAGCAGGCAAACGCAGGGGCACATAGATGTGAACTAGCCCTATATGTTTTGGCTTTTCAAAAGTCCATATGACAAGTTATGATCTTCACATACATTCCTGGGAGTAAAAAATCACTGGGCAAAGACAAGATCTTTTATTTTACTGACTTCTAAGCAGCATGCAACATCATGGTAGCTCCATGCCTGTTTTCTCAAGCAAAGTAACATCTGAAGTTTGTTAACACAAAAAGTTTGTACAATGTGTGGTACTTTCAAGCTTGACAAAAAGTAACATGCTTCCCCCAAAACATTGTATCTGCCACTACAAATAATGTGTTGGGACTTTGTCTAGTAATTAGAGAATGCACACCCAGGAATATAAAATTGAGCCATAAGTTGGTATACGTGCAATAGTAGGAGCACGTTCACACCATGGCTATTGCAGAAATAAAAGCCAATTTAAAAACAGAAATTGAGCATATACCGTATAATAAGTAAATAGTAATAGTGCATGTAAATAACATAAGGCACTTGGCTAACACTGTTCAAGCAAAAATTGTAAAAGCTTGTACTTAGACGCATTGATTGTTTCCAGCCTGTAACTATAGCTGGAGGGGACTGAAATGCACTTTTCTCCCTCTATTGTAAGTTTCAGTTATTTTGAGAAGAGAAATATTTCTGTAAGCAATGTTGTAGCCAAATATTCTTCTACGAGGGAACATCTGTAGGACGATCAATATGGCCTGTTAGGAGTTTGCTGAAATAGTATTATGGTACAGAAGAGTCAGCAGTGATGATAGGGCTCTATGATACATAGGAGTCAGCACTGATGATAGGATTCCATTGCAGAACAGACAAGCACCAATCCTTGATATTCTACACAGCACCACTGTAGCAGTAAATGGAGAAGCCCTGCTGCTGATTTCAATGAACCATTTACCCTTATCACTTTGAACATAACCCCCGGCTGTTAACAAAAACTAATATAAGGATTGAACTGTTTTTCAAATCAGTCCTGACAGCAAATGTATGTGTGTGTTTCTTGTGATTGTGTGAAGATTCATTTTATATCAAACTGGATAGATCTTTCATTTTTAAACAGTGGTCTTCCTTATGCTTCATGATAACATACAAAGTGGAAATCGACTATACTGTTCAACATCAAAACTACTGGTCAAAAAAGGTCACTTTGTTGGAAAAAGATGCAGTCGCTTCTGTTTTTTTCTTACATTTTACACACTTTTTCTAGACAAAAAAAATAAACTGGAAAAGTGTTGCACACCTTACACATATAATAATTTATGGTACATTTACTTACTCATTAATATGTATTTATTAAAATGCATACAATTCATTATTATGTAGAGATTTCTCTTCTCTGTTTTATATATTTTTTCTCTTAAAAATAAAGTTGGAAAAAAAAATGCATAAAAATCTTGTTCTGGATGTTGATACCAGCACTTGAGATCAGCAGTAAAAATGTGCTCTTCTAGGGCAAAGTGGATCATTCATTGGGGTTTTAGCTATACACGTTTTCTTCTTTCTATCTATTCTTCCATTGACATTGAAAGACATGTCTTTTTGCAAAATGATGTACTCAATTTGCAATTATGTACCGTATATACTCGTGTATAAGCCGACCCGTGTATAAGCCGACCCCCCTACTTTAGCCCCCAAAACCTGGGAAAACCTATTGACTCGCGTATAAGCCGAGGGTGGACCCCAGCACAGGTATACAGCCCCCAGAATTGTGGTATACAGCAGCCCCCAGCACAGGTGTATACAGCAGCCCCCAGCACAGGGGTATACAGCAGCCCCCAGCACAGGGGTATACAGCAGCCCCCAGCACAGGGGTATACAGCAGCCCCCAGCACAGGGGTATACAGCAGCCCCCAGCACAGGGGTATACAGCAGCCCCCAGCACAGGGGTATACAGCAGCCCCCAGCACAGGGGTATACAGCAGCCCCCAGCACAGGGGTGTACAGCAACCCCCAGCACAGGGGTATACAGCAGCCCCCAGCACAGGGGTATACAGCAGCCCCCAGCACAGGGGTATACAGCAGCCCCCAGCACAGGGGTATACAGCAGCCCCCAGCACAGGGGTATACAGCAGCCCCCAGCACAGGTGTATACAGCAGCCCCCAGCACAGGGGTATACAGCAGCCCCCAGCACAGGGGTATACAGCAGCCCCCAGCACAGGGGTATACAGCAGCCCCCAGCACAGGGGTATACAGCAGCCCCCAGCACAGGGGTATACAGCAGCCCCCAGCACAGGGGTATACAGCAGCCCCCAGCACAGGGGTATACAGGGTTCCCGACGGCCCCCGGCAGTGGTATACAGCCCCCCCGCCTAGTACCGGGCCCCCATGCTGCGGCACAGCATATAGTAGCTCATACATTACCATCTCCTGCAGCGCGCGCTTCCTCCATCTCCCGCCCGGCTTGTTGCTGTAGTGTCATGTGACGCGCCAGTCACATGACACTACAGGAAGATGCCGGCTGGGATATGGAGGAGCCGCGCGCTGCAGGAGATGGTAATGTATGAGCTACTGTATGCTGTGCCGCAGCATGGGGGCCCGGTACTAGGCGGGGGGGCTGTATACCACTGCCGGGGGCCGCCAGGGGCTGTGTGGGGCAATATGCACTGCATCCCCTTGCCGGGGATGGACAGGGGGATGCGTGCATATTAATGAGGCGGGCCCACGTGACCGCGCGGTGTCACTGCAGCCCCCTCCTGCCTCCTCCTGCCCCCAGTCAGAGCCCCCGTCCCCGTCACACTCAGCACCCCCGTCACACTCACACTATATACTCGTGTATAAGCCGAGGGGGGACTTTTCAGCCCAATTTTTGGGCTGAAAAAGTCGGCTTATACACGAGTATATACGGTACTCAAAAAAGTAAAATGGGGAGAATGGCATTTGTCTTTCATATTAGATACACTCAAATCAATTTAATACTTTTGATTCATTGGTGATGTATAGGTGGCCATGTGTCCGTACCTACCCTCTTCCCACAACTCTTCTCCACACAAAGGTTGGTCACCGAATATTGGTTATCCACCTTATTTTTGAGCTTTAATGTTATCTTTTTTATATAAAATTCCAGTGTGGAAATGTGATTGATGTGTCAGTGATAAATCACAAGAAGTACCCAACCCCGAACAAACAATACTACAAACATAGAATTACATTGATTTCGTTGCTAGAAGAGGAGTATGGGTAAGATTCATAGAGTGTCCTTGTTTAGTATGATAGAGCCTTAACCAAGGGCAACCCTGGACACACTTTGTCTCCAGGCGGTATGCCCACTGGTAGTCTCTTTCAATTGTTCGTGTCAGGTTTTTGTACATGCAGCCTATCTGCACCCCAGTCGTTTGGTCTACACCCAACCCTCAGTCATAGGTCCAAATCTCAATGGAAGCGATGAATTACAAGTACAAGCCAGCAATGTGGTTTCTCTAACCCCACCCTACACGTTTCGTTTTCCCTATTTTATGGAAGGCTCATCAGGGGCATTCTGGTTTGAAACACGTTTTTAACATTTTTAACAGATGCGGGATCCATCCATATATGGAAACCCGTGGTTTGCAAGTCCTAGATAGGCCAACTCATCCGGAATCTTTAAATGAGGAGATCCTGGTGTCTTTGCTAGATGTGTCCTATATCCAGTAGTTAGGCTAGTGTGAGTTTACGTTCCTCCTCCTCCATTGTAAGGCAAAGTATCTAATTATTGGGAAGTCAGCATAGACCCTTTTCTAGCCTAGGATCCCCCTTGTAGTCAGCCGGACCTTATTGTGCTAAAGTGATACTCCTTTGTCCATTCCCTGTCCTTCACCCAATCACAATAAATGACATTGGGCGCTGTTTGTATGCAGTATCAAAGACCGTTATATATCACTCAAAAGCACTCTTCCAAAACGTCAACTCTGGTTCCTCTGATTCCCTTCCTTTTCAGATTTTTTGTAAAGCCTTTTAGTTCAGTCCAGCATCCTTCTTCTTTGTTTGGTTAGGAGGCAGACCGCTGATTGCCTCCTCCTCTCTTGGAGGTACACAATGGTTCAAACCATGGTTTATGGGCCCCAATCAGTTGTTCCCTGGCTATATACATTGTATTATGATACAGCACATGTGAAGTAGCTGTGGAATCACAGACTCACAGCTCATATTTTACATTTCCCTCAATACTGGTTTACCTACCGGTATTAAAATGAATGAATCATGTTTATGATACAGCTTGTACACAGCACAAGCAAGCTGACTCTCCCACAGGCTTAAACAGCTAAATCTCTCAAAAGGGCATAAAAATGTTGAGAAGGTTAATAAATGAATTTATTTCTAGATTATTACTAATGACATAACTAACTGAGCTTATTTAAGAGTTTGCTTTAAAATAACACTGTTCTGCATACTTTCAAACATCAGGTTCAGTTATGAAATGAACTATTTCTTTGGCCCCTTTCACATCTAATGCAGGTTTGCGTTTTGCTTAATTTGCATTTCTATTTGTTTTTACCGCTAAAAATGCATCAAAACGCATGCATTTTTGCCCCCATTGATTTTAATGCAAACACATGCAAAAATGCATGTGCGTTTTCAAAAATGCAAAACGCATGTGTTTTTGCAAAAGCAGACCAAGCGTTGCTTGTGACGTTTTGGGCTGCTTTTGCAAAAACACATGCGTTTTTGGAAATGCACATGCGTTTTTGCATGCGTTTTACATGCGTTTGCATTAAAATCAATGGGGGCAAAAATGCATGCGTTTTGATGCGTTTTTAGTGGTAAAAACGAATAGAAATGCAAATTAAGCAAAACGCAAACCTGCATTAGATGTGAAAGGGGCCTTAATGATTTTGATTTATTTAATGCAAACCTGTCAATGAACATTCTGATGGTGGGGTTACACGTCCCGATATCGCGGCGATATCGGAGGCAACGACGCGGGAGCGCGCATTTAGTGCACGTTTCTCCCTGCATCGCATCGCCAGTTTACACGCCGCGATATCGGGATGCAACGTCCCTCCGATGTCTACGCCCACCAACCCAGGAACGACCAGTTAACATGGGAGTGAATGGGTGACGTGAGCGTAGACATCGGAGTTGGGCTGTCACACGCTGCGATGCTGGTACAACGGCCTTGCGATATCGGCGAGTTGAATAGCTTTGCTATTCAACTCCGATATCGTTTTGGCATCGTTCCAGCATCGCATTGGATGCTAAAACAATACAACGCGCACCTGATATCGGCTCCAACTCGCGACCCACGTGACTTTTTGTCGGAGTTGGGTCGGAGTTGGACGCCGATATCGCGGCGTGTAAACCCACCATGAGGCTAGGGTCACACTTGCCATGCAATTTTTTAAGGTGCTTTTTTGCACCATGCTGTTTTGCATGCATTTTTACATTTCTGCATGCGTTTTTTAAGGTGTTTTATGACACCCTGTGTTTTTCCATGCGTTTTTGAAAAAGCACCAAAAAATACTGCAAGCTGCGTTTTTTGGTGCGTTTTCAAAAACGCATGTGTTTTTTTTTCAATGGGGCCCTATGGGAAACGCATGCGTTTTTGCATGGTACTAAATGGTACCATGCGGTTTTTAAGGCAGCTCCTCACTTAAGCACAAAAACACATCCCAAAAATACAAGGCACTTTAGGCATGCGTTTTTGCTATTCGGGCATGTGTTTTTTGCATGGGGGCCTATGGGTGCATTTTTGCATGCATTTTTGGAAAAATCCAAGTCTCCAAAAAGCATGGAAAATCTGCAAGTGTGACCCTAGCCTAATGCACTAAAAAATTTGGTCCTCATTCAGTGCCAACTTTTTTTTGCTTGTCTCTTGTACTCTTGCGTCGGGTCATCTCTCATAATTACAGACTTGAAGAAAGAAAACCGGGAACTGGGTCCTATCTTCCGGCAATTATTCCATTATGTGGGTTTGCAACACACCCGAACGGTGTTGCTCACCTGTTGAAGCTCTGTCTGGACCTGTTGAAGCTCTGACTGAGTGAAACAGTCGATTGTCGTCCAGCTCTGCACCCCCTCCCTCCCTGCATGTGTAACCCAGATATGGACTGAATAAATTATCCATATGCCTGCAACCCGGGTGAGTGCCGCTCTTCTTTCTGACAACATCTCTCATAATTATCCAAAAATAATCTGCATGCATTAATGAATTTCATTTTTCTTGATATCTTTTCTCCAAAGCCACAATATCTTGGTGAAATCTCTCACTGTGCACATTGCTCATGGCTCCACAGTTTGATAGAAAAAAAGTCTACATGCAAAAGTGAGAAATTAATGTTACAGCCAAGATCCTTATATGCTTTGAAGAGATTTTTCACCAACTCTTCATCGTTATCTGCTCTTGAGTTTCCCCAAAACTAAGTTACCACTAATGTGAATGCTACCCATGCAGCTGTGGTGCCCCACCGGTCTAGTCGCCACAAGGGGTACTGCATCCAGTGAACGGGTGTGGTGTCTCAATCCTTGGATGAATTGGATGGTGAACCCAGACACCCACCATAACATCCAACACACCCTAGGACCCAGGGCCCAGTTGTGGGTACAGGGGAAGAACAGGTGGAGGGTGAAAGTAAGAGTGAGTAAGAAAAAGGGAGTAATAGTGGGATGTTGTGTGCAGAGGATAGAGAAGACTCCAGGGGCACAGGGGGAGTGAAAACGACCTGTGCGCCCGAATCCTGGACTGACCATAGTCAGGCGGAGAGGTTGGTCGAGAACCTGGGGACTCCCCTGAATGTAACGCGTGAGCTGTACACCCGAACCACTGAACCAGAAGTCACAAGATCTAAAGTAGCTGTGGCCGCAACCCAACGCAACCGCTGAGAAGGCAGCCGAACTAGGGTCAGGGAACAGGTATCACTCGCCTGAGAAGACCCGTGGCTGCTGGATAGGGCACTGCATGCAGAGGCGCTGACAGGGAAACGAAGACGTAACACTGGAAAAGAGAGAGACCAGACAAAGGAAAGGCACATAAAGGGTGTCTTGGGCAAACTATCCCTGTTCCTTGGGGACGGACCAGACTGGAACTTGGCAGAGAGAAACGCCCGGCGATTAGTTGCAGCTTCAGAGAGTAAACCGGGTACAGAATTCCAATTCTGTGTGAGACTGTTTTATTCTCCTGCCTGTGGAGCCGCAGACTGCAAAAGAAAATGACACACAGAGGCCCAGCTCGAACACGGCCTTGCACATCCTTCCCAATCAAACACATCTGCCCCGGGGTACTGCTCCACCTACGGGGAGTGACGACATCAGGTTGCAATTGCAAGGTCTGACCAGCAGGGTCGGTTCCTATTGACTGAGAACCGTAGGTGGCGTCACAAACTTTAATTCTACAAACTTTATTCCCCATCCGATAACCCCTAATCCTAAACTTAATGAGAATTGACTCCCCCGATGTCACGGAAGCCGAGTCTTGACCCCCGTGACTCCCCTGCAGCAACTGGAGCCTGGTTCGGAGTGCCCCACAGCCCCGGGGTGGGCGAGTAACAGCCTTTTCCTTGTCCTGCATCAAACTCCTCATCTTGAAGAAGCTTACAAATCTGAGGTCAATTCCTTTATCTTTGCTTCACTCAACCTTGGAAATTTATCAAAGAGACGCTTGAATGCATTTGCATTTTTATCCATTGCCTTTACATATAATAATAATATAGGGCCAAACATATTTCGCAGCACTTTAAAATCTGGAGGGGACATGTACAGACAATATGAGGCAATGCAGAGCAACACAATTCAACAGATACCTGGAGGAGTGAGGGCAGTGCTCACAAGCTTACAATCTCTGAGGAAATAGGAGAGACACAAAAGGTAAATGGTAAAAAGTGCTGTCATACAGTGGGCATGGAAAGTATTCAGAAGCCTTTACATTTTTCACCCTTTGTTTCATTGCAGCCAGTTGGTAAATTCAAAAATCATTTTTTTCTCATTAATGTACACTCTGCACCCCATCTTGACTGAAAAAAAAACAGAAATGTAGATATTTGTGCAAATTTATTAAAAAAAAAAAAAAGGAAAACTGAAATATCACATGTCCAGCAAATGAAGAAATTACAGCCAGGCACCAGAATCATGTACCTTCATAGTCAGAAGAACGCTTAGGTCTGGTTTGTCAATCTCTATAGTCACATGGGAGTCGGTGTTGCACGCCTAGATAGTTACAAGTGCAAGTACAATACTCAGAAACATATGAAGAATTTGCAGTTATCATTGTTCATTGTTCCTAAACTCCTCCCTTTCATGTCGTTATTCTACTCTGGGACATTATAATGAAACACTCAAGGAGTATCACTAGGAAAAGGATATCATGTGACTTAAATATGAGTGTCTGAGCAAAGGTCTGAATTCGTATGACCATGTGATATTTCAGTACTAATTAAAGAAAAAATTAAAGGAGGCACTCACCGAATGGTGTACAGCACCGGCTGTTTATCAAATCCGTTGTTTCACCGGAACGCATCTTCAATGGGTCCATTGAAGCGGTGATCCCGCGAAACGGCGTTCCGTCATCTCGGCCTCCACACTCCCTATACTCGAACAAATGTCAATTCTCATGGATTGAATAAACAACCGGAGCTGTACACCATTCGGTGAGTGTCACCTTTCATTTCTTCTTTAATTAGTACTGAAATATCACATGGTCATACGAATTCAGACCTTTGCTCAGACACTCATATTTAAGTCACATGATATCCTTTTCCTAGTGATACTCCTTGAGTGTTTCATTATAATGTCCCAGAGTAGAATAACAACATGAAAGGGAGGAGTTTAGGAACAATGAACAATGATAACTGCAAATTCTTCATATGTTTCTGAGTATTAGTGACACATATGTTCCTATAAGTGTGGTAGATTGGGGTGTTCTAAATGGGCTGACAGTGTTTGAGTGAGAATGAAAGAAGGTTGTGGTCAGAGAGAAATGGAGAAAGGAGTTAGTAAGATGATGCACTAAGCAGAGCCGGGAGAGGACAAGGTCAAGCTTAGTCTAGTCTTCATGTGTAGGAGAGTTAGTAAGTTGTGAAAGGCCAACAGACGAGGTTAAAGTTTAAATATGAGCAGCAGGTGGGGAGAGGCGATCATCAATAGGGATGTTAAAGTCCCCTATGAGGAAACTGGGGAGGTCACAGGCTAGAAAGTGCAGAAGCCATGTAGCAAAATGATCGAGGAACTGATGGCGAGCCTGGTGGACAATACACAACCGCCACTTGCAGGAAGAAGGCCTAACAGTGCAAAAGAAGGAAAGATAAGTGATAGGAGGGGTACCGTGAAAGGCTAGGGTCACACATGGCAGTCTGTTTTTCTGCCTTATCCAAACCTCATTCCGTTTTTGGAAATTTCCATGTTTGCTTCTAAAAAATGCTATGCGTTAACAGATGCTTTTCCCACAGGGTCCCATGTTAAAAAACACTATGCGTTCTTTTTCCTGCACCCAAAAACGCTGCTTGCATTTTTTAGTGCACATTTGACACTGCATTTGTTGCATTGGGGCCTATGGATCCATTAACGGATCCGTTTTTCAACAAATTCTAGGTTGAAAAATGGATGCTTTTAGCGGATCCAAGTGACTCACCGCAGGCCCGTGGACTCCGGTTTAGACAGGCTGTACCTCCTTCCTCCTTGTCACGGGTGGGCCGCGCCTGCCAGTAGTGAGGCCCGGTTGAGTGCAGATCAAAAGTTGAAGACGTCTTGTAGGAACAGATTAAAGGGGTTAATTTATTCGTGACGCCACCTATGAGTAGTTCGGTAAGTCCTACCGACGCTGCGAGACCTCCGGGGGATGGATAGCAGCAAGATGGAACGCTTCCCACAGGCTGAGCGGTGATCCCCGGAGGCTGGAGCTGCTTAAGATGTTGTGCGGCGGCTGCGGTTACCTTGTGTGCGGACGGATGCAATCATAAGGAAGCACGGACACTGAAAGTCTCTGTAACGGGTCTTTACTGTAACCAGCAGGCAGTACATGGTATACAGTTAACGGGTAGTAGACCGGGCGGACTCAGCAGTGATAGGTGTCCCTCAGAGATCCGTAGTGTTCCTCCATTCTAGCTAAGTATTTGCCATTGTCGCCCAGGAATACCAGGTCGGGTACGGGGAGGCTGCTTCAATCCCTATCCAAGATGTACGTTATGGATGTTCTGGGGAGCCTTGGGTCCCTCGGTGGGTACACCGCTGGTTAGACGACTGGAATTTGGCGGGTGGTGGGGTGCTCCTGTAAAGCTGCTCCTCCACGCTCCTGGTTCGCGTAGTAGAGGTGAACTGCTGCCAGCTTCGGTACCAGTGAACCGGCTGTGAGTTGGGCGCGGGGGTCTTTTGGAACCCATGGTTAGTGATGCCCGATCCCGGTTGTTGAGGCCTCAGGTGCTAACACCCGACCGGTGACGGCCCGGGGGCTGCACGAGGTGCAGAGCCCCCGCTCCTACTCCAAGTTCAAGTCTGTGTCTCTCGTCTAGACTCGACTCCTACTCAACTCCTCTAGACTAACTGTACTTCTCCTACACTACCCTTACACTCCGCCCACCAGGACCTTGGATTGGCCCTCTATGTTAAGTGATGCATGCAGGGTTTTGGATCTCTCAGTTAACCATATGACTGCTGGGTCGGAGAATATTGCGGCTGCATTTATGGCTGCAATACCCTCCTGTGACGCACTCGTTGCGGGGCGCCACACAAGGATCATGTGTGACCCTAGCCAAAAGCTCAATTTGTTGAAAGCAACAGACCAACACCTTCATCTGGTTCTGTTCTTAGACCTGGCAGCATGTGAAAATTGTAGATACACTGCTAAAGTGATATTAGACAGGTTTACCATGGGTACAGAGCAGCGCACCTGTTCTGCTCATGCTCTGTACCCTGGCACTGGATCTGGGAAACGATTCTGTTAAGTGTGCCTGACCACACAGGATTCGTTTCTGTCCTGTTTTGTCACCGGAGCCCAAAAACGCTGCAGGCATCGTTTTTGGGACTGGTGAAAAACAGGACAAAAACGAATCCTGAACCGGATTCACAAAACCGGATGGCCAAATAGGGCCAATCCGATGCCATAGGGATACATGGGGGCCAAAAATGATCCTGTTCTGTTCGTTTCAAAAACGAATAGAACAGGATAGTAAACAACGTAGTGTGAAGCCAGCCTTACATGTTTCCTGCCCTGTCTAACTGCCATGTATAACTGCCTAGGGCTTTTAAAAATCAGAATTTCAATAAAATCTGTACAACTGCCCCCTGCACAAATTCCTTCCTGTTAGCTCTGTCTAAAGAAACATTTGTGTTTAGATCTTGGTCAATTTAACTCTTAATTAGGGATGAGCGAGTATCTTAATATTCGGACTCGCTGTACTCGCAACGAGTAGGTACCACTACTCAGTACTCATTGTGAGTATAGCGAGTCCGATTACTTTCGCAGTGTATCTATAGATACACTGCGAAAGTGCCCTAAAAGTGAGTAAAAGTTGTTAAAAATAATAAAATTACATACCTATCCGACGACCATCCCAGAGGCGGGATCCAAGGTGGCCGCGGCGGGGAACGCGCTGTTCCCTGCCTGCTCCGGTGATCCCGCGATAGTATCGCGGGATCTCCGGCGCTCACGTGACATTCTGAGGTCCTGGCTAGACCCCAGATGCTGTCACAGAGCAATTCCATGTTGTGGTTGGCAGGCGCTGCCAACCACAACAGGTCCACGATTCTAGGAGATACAGATGAGCTGCAGCTCATCTGCAACTCCCAGAAGCGATCGGACTGTGCAGCAAGGTGCCCCTTAAAGGGGCAGTGTAAAAATAAGAATGGATAAAAAAATTAAGTTTTTAAAAACCTGTAAAATAAAAATATATAAAAGTTCAAATCACCCCCCTTTTCCCCCAATCACAATAAAAGTATTAAAAAAAAAAACACATGTTTGGTATCGCCACGTTCAGAATCTCCTGATCTATCATCATATTAAATCCGTTAATGAGAGCCGTAAACTCCGTAATGGAAAAAATGGTCCAAACGCCAAAATTCCATTTTTTTTTTGGTCGCCGCAACATTGCTATGAAATGCAATAACGGGCGATCAAAACTGCGGATCCCCCCAAAAATGGTATCATTAGAAACGTTAGCTCAAGAAGCAAAAAATAAGCTCCTGGGTCCACACACGAACCTTAGCCACATGCGCTCTGCACCCTCAACTAGAGGACAGGAGTCTCTTTACTGATCCCTTAACAGTGGGTCAGTATCCGAAACTACTTACGAAAGGATACATATGTATCTTTCAAGTACTCTCTTTTTTCTAAACAAGAACCATTTGAGGAAGGCTCGTGTTGAGCCGAAACTTTATGATTTACCTTCTTATGCAAATTAATTAAAAAAACACAAAAGATTCAACTTTCAAATCTCATTTTTAGTGTGCCAGGGTTGTATATTACTTTGGATACCCTTTTTTCCCTAGAGCACCTATAAAAGCAGTTGAGCCTGCCCCTAATCTTTAATTATTGCAAAAAATAAGCCGTCACCCAGCCCCAGATTCCGATAAATTAGGGCGCTACGGGTCACAGAACATGGCTCAAAAAGTCAGTTTTTGTTTTTTTCAAACTTCAGAATTTTTTTTCACCACCTAGATACCAATAAAGGTATACATGTTGGGTGTCTACGAGCTCATACCGACCTGAGGCATCGCCCCATCACGTTGGTTTTACCATATAGTGAGCATGTCGACTAAAATACCCAAAAAATAAACGTGTTATTGCATTTTTATTTGCAATTTCACTGCATTTAGAATTTTTTTGCAATTTCCCTGTACACTATACTATGTGACCGTAACAGAAGGGAGGATTTCAGGTAACGTCATACAACGCGTTTCGTTTATTCTATGTTCTGACATACCTGAGGAAGGCTGTGTGTACAAAATATTCAGCCGAAACTCGTTGTATGACCCCCTTTTTTATGCATCAAAACTTTTTTTTTGTTGTTAAATCATTTTTTTGAATAAACCTTTGAAAAATAAGAAGAAGGTTTTACTCCATCACTTTGGGAGCGCCCTACATCTTTCCGGATGTTACCTGAAATCCTCCCCATTGATGGTTACCGGAAGCGGTTGATCGCAGTTATTTTGGCTAAAGGTTGTGCAACCAAGTATTAGGCTGAGGATGCCAATACTTTTGTCTGGCCCATTGTTAGTGTTTTGTGTGAAATGATCAATGTTTTGCTTTTTGCTTCATTCTCTTTTGTGTTTTTTCATTTAAGACAAATTAAATGAAGATACTAATACCAAAGAATTTGTGATTGCAATCATTTTCAGTAAGAAACCGAGTATTATCTGACAGAATTGCAGGGGTGTCAATACTTTTGGCCACAACTGTATATGTGTCCCTGCTAATTACTGTGTAATGGATGTGTCTGACCATACAGGGACATGGTCTAATCATACCACATCTCCTGTGCTGAGATAATCTTATATATGTGTCCCTGCTATGTACTCTGTAATGGATGTTTATTACTGTACTGGGACATGGTCTGATCATACCACATCTCCTGTGCTGAGATAATCTTACACATGTTTCCTTGCTATGTACTGTGTAATGGCTGTGTCTGACTGTACAGGGATATAGTCTGATCATTCCACATCTCCTGTGCGGAGATAATCTTATATATGTGCCCCTGCTATGTACTGTGTAATGGCTATGTCAGACCGTACAGAGACATGGCCTAATCATACCACATCTCCTCCTATGCTGAGATAATCTTATATATGTGTCCCTGCTGTGTACTGTGTAATGGATGTGTCCGACCGTACATTGACATGGTCTGATTATACCGCATCTCCTGTGCTGAGATAATCTTATATATGTGCCCCCGCTATGTACTGTGTAATGGCCATGTCTGATCGTACAGGGAAGTGGTCTGATCATACCATATCTCCTGGGGGGAGGATGTAAAAGAGTATACAGACAATACAGCACGGGTTCAGAGACAAGTCTTTTTGTGAGGTAAAAAGCATTTCCTAGCCTGTTAGTCAAAAATGTTTTACCCAAAAGAAAGAATTATTTTCGATCCCGTGCAGATGTCACTTTTGAGTATTTTCCGTCAGAATAGGACCGCAAGGTAATTTCAAATGTTATATGATCCCTAAAAAAACTGTTTTTGTAATTTTTGTTGTAAAAATGAGAAATTGTTAATACATTTTTAACTCTTCTAACATTTTAAAAAACGAAAATGATTTCTCAAAAATAGTGCTTATGTAATTAGACATGTGGCAAATGGTATGTATAAGGCTGGCTCCAGACTTGCGTTCGCCTCCGCTGCGTTTTGCGGTGGGCGAATGCAAGCTGAGCGCAAACACCGCCCATCCCTATGTTTAAACACTTTGAACCCCCAGGTGCTTCACAAATTAATCCATAAAAATGAAAAAGTACTTTTTTTACTACAAAAAGTTTCTTTTTTCATTTGTACAGATTAATTTGTGAAGCACCCGAGGGTTCAAAGTCCTCACCACCCATCTAGATAAGTTCCTTGGGGTGCCTAGTTTCAAAAATGGGGTCACTTGTGGGGAGCTCCAATGTTTAGGCACACAGGGGCTCTCCATACATGACATGGTGTCCGCTAATGATTTGAATGGAAAATTTGCTCCAATTGTTAGCGGACACCATGTTGCGTATGGAGAGCCCCATGTGTGCCTAAACATTTGAGCTCCCCCACAAGTGACCGCATTTTGGAAACTAGACCCCCCCCAGGGAACTTATCTAGATGCATAGTGAGCACTTTGAACCCCCAGGTGCTTCACAAATTGTTGCATAAAAATTAAAAAGTTTCCACAATTTTCTTTTTTCATTATTATGGATTAATTTGTGAAGCACCTGGGGGTTCAAAGTGCTCACTATGCAGACTGATGGAAGCGATCAGATGGGATGATCACCCCTATCAGAGCCGCTCCACAGCCCCTTCCATAGGAGGCTACAGGATAGCAGTGATTGACTGAACAACCAATCACCGTGATCCTGGTTCTGGGGTGGAGATGTTGATGTTTTTCCTCTCGGCATGCATCAAAACATCAACTTTGAAACGTGCGTCGGCTGTGGGGTCGTGGCGAGAGCACTGTGGCAGCGAGGGTCCAAGGAGTGATTGTCTGTGAGAACTATCTTGGCACCAGGTATTTTGAATACTTTAATATCTAACGGATGATCATTCAATGACCATTTAGGCCTGTAGGAGCATTCCTTTGATTTAAGAGAGGGATTAAGATAAATACAAGTGTGATAGTGCTCCATTCTGTTCCCTTGTTAGTATATGCTGCTGCTTGTGTATTCTATATAGCCCACTCTATGATTTTGTGCATGATAGGGACTGCGTTCCCGATTAAGACATGTTATGTACGGTAAATAATTTTAATATGTAACAATTTTAATAATAAAGTGATTTTTTGCCATAAATTTTGGATGTGCTCTTTTTTTTTGAGCCTGGGTGCTGGATAGAGCGATTCTCAAGTTTTCTCTTCAGAATTTCCGATAGGTGATAGGTGACATATTTGCCCACTCAATCACTTTCACCTTGTTTTTCCTACCAAATGGAACAGTGTCTTTACATCTATCTTTTAGATCACTGTCATGATAGAAAAGTACATTTCTATCAAGGGCACAGAGTGATAGTAGCATGTTCTTTTCTAATATAGAAAGGTACATCTGTGAATTCATGATACCATCAATGAAATGTAGCTCACTGACACCCACAGCACTCATTCAGCCACACATAAGGGCACCAACACAATGTGTTACCATAGGCACCATGCTTTTTTCTTTGCACTATTCACCTTTACAACATGTGGCTTTGTAGTCATCAGTTAAAATAAAACATTAAAGGGGTTGTACAGGCTTTTTCTATAATTTACATGTGTATCTAGGCTGCAAAATGTTGACAGTTTGTAATTTACATCCTGTCAACATTTTGGAGGGTTTCCTAGATATCACCTATTTATGGCAGCCAGAGAACATGCAGGGGGCTTGTTTGTGCTGGAGCTGCATGTAAAGGAAGAACTGGTCGTTTACTCCCAGACTCCCAACACACACCCCCCCTCACCCAGTCTACAGTATGCCAGGCCATCCCCAGACTTCTACAGCTCGCCCCTGTCCCAAGCATGACCACCCACCCCCTTTGCACACAGTGGGTTACGTCCTCCTCTTGCACAATGTACCAAATATGCAGCACTGTGCATCTCTCTGTGAGCTGCAGATTCAGCACATTGGGTAAGTGTAGCAGCTGAGTGCTGTGTGCAGGCATGTGTGCCCTCAGCTCGTGTTCCCCTGTGGCTGCTCTGTGCAGTGTACAGGTGAGCCGGTTCTCCTCTGTTTTTCCTGCGCACAGTGGGGCACAGAGCTGGCAGTTGGGGAGAGAGAAGGAGCATCGGCACCTGCACAGAGTGTTCACAGGCAAATGCCAGTTGAGGGCACACAGAATTGCACATAGCCCTCAGCTCCTCCACTGACCCACTGTGCTGAATCTGCAGCTCAGAGAGCGGTGCACAGTGCTGCAGATTCGGTACAATGTGCCAGAGGAGGAGGTAACCCACTGTGTGCAGAGGGGGTGGGTGGTTATGCTTGTGACTGGGGCGGGCTGTAGAAGTCTGGAGGTGGCCGGTCATACTGTAGGCTGGGGGAGGGTGTGTGTGTGTTGGAGTCTGGGAGTGTACGACTAGTTCTCCATTTACATGCATCTCAAACACACCCCCTGGACGTTCTCTGGCTGCCACAAATCAGTGATATCTAGGTAACTACGCTGAATGTTGACAGGATGTATATTACAAACTGTCAACATTTTGCAGCCTATATACACATGTAATCTATAGAAAAAGCCCAGGCAACCCCTTTAATCTTGGTCTCATTACGCCAGAGTATCGAGTCTCAGTAATCTTTACATTTTTCAGCATGGATCCTGGCAAATTGTAGTTGGCCTTTTGTCAAGTGCTCAGATTGAGCTGACTTTGCTGATGCTGCTGTGTGTGTTTGTGTTTGCATTTCTTCTGGAGCTGCATGAGGTATGAATATGAAGGTCTTGTGCTCAGCTGCTGGTGATGAAGGTATAGATGTGAAGGTCTGTGCTCAATTGCTGGTTGATATGAGGCTGGGTGTGGCTCACTTGGAGTTCCCTCCCCCTGGCCTTTAAGTAGCCTTCCCTTTTCTCTGTCAGATGCCATTGATAGAGTTATTTACTCTTGGTCACTAAGCTGTGAAGATGCCTTGCTGCTGAGCTGAAGTCTCTCCTTGAGTTTCATTGCCTTAGGAGTAGCTGTGATTCCTACCCCTTAAGGTGGAGGTAGGGCCCTCAGTCTAGGGCTGTTCAGGAGCTTAAGAAAAAGGGTGGCGGCTCGGACCTCCTCACTATCAGAGGTACCTCCGAGAACACAGCAAGCCAGGGACACCAGCATCAGGGTCAGGTTAGGCTTCCCTGACCCCATTCACCTATCACACCATCTAGTTACCTGATTTTCTCTCCTTCTAAGCATCACACCTTTTTTGTGCATTGGCTTTAGTAGATGCTTCCTTCATGGATGACACCCAAGCAATGTACGTTGTATTTTGTCATGGGAACACCCGAGTTTAGCTATTCACTTCCTTAGCTAACTGCAGTAAACTTGAATGGTGATTTTTTTCAATTGATTCCCATTAGAAGATGCTTCTATTTAGGTGTTCACTTGCATGGTCAGCCTGGACATCTCTGAGATGATTGCAGTTCCATCTCTGTTAAGTTTTTGTATCACTTTTGCTATAGTAAATAAATGATAATTACAGCTCTGCTGACCTTATAGTCTTCACCTTTCTTTGTAAGAAACGATTTTGTTTCTCAGGTCTTATGACATTTCTCTTTCACGTTGTGCCATTGGTGACAACATAAAAAGATTTTGTTTAAGTAATGCCTTATATCGTCAACTGCTGGACACCTGTTTAATGAATGAATAAACTACTCTTTGATTTATTTATTGTTTATTACATTTTTTGCAGTCTAAACTTTAGTTCATTGGCGTGTACTCATTTTTGCAACATGACCTTGACTGAATATTGCTAAAAAAAATAACTTTTTGGTATGCAAAATAACAAATATTCTTTTCAATCAGTGACCCAATGGCTTGATAGGGAAAAGTGTAGAGTCTTGTGTAATAAAGTTAATTACAAAAGTGGTTTGGGGTTGAGGGTAGATATTTAGAAAGGACATTTTAGGTACTGGGCGACCCTTCTAACCGCTACAACTGTAGTTCAATTTGTTACTTTGTCTCTTCACTATAGACCCATTCCTCTTGACAAGTATTGAATCTTTCTAGCCGTATATACTTTAAAGTAGAATGTGTGATATACTGTAGTTAGCAGTAAAAAGTAATGACTAAACCAAAGCTGGATTCATACCTATTTAAGACATTTACAAGCAGTTTGGAACAATAAATAACATTATATGATACTATAAAGTTCTAAGTGAAGTTCATAACCATTGAGAAGAGCCATGATGAAGTAAACAGTATCTAATAAGACATTCCCATCAATGTAGACTGGAGCTATACTCTTGAAGAATGAAAGCAAGAGAAATATATGTTAAGTTTAATGATAACACTCCTGCTATCTCTAGGAGGAGATCATTGCTCTTTAAAGAAGCACTCTCATCAAAGTATTTATCCTCTTAATATATTGTAGTTGTCATATTATTTAGCATTGTGTACCTATAATTGCTAATTTTGCCTTCCTAGCCTTTCCTCTCTTTTCCATTAGGTCTATGACATCACATGATTAAAACCAAATTAGCTGAATCCTCCTAGGCTCTTTGTAAAAATTGAAAAAATCCCCCTTAAATGAGAGGGATAAAGTGACAAACATACATCATTATTTCAATAAAAAATACTAAAAACTTTATTAGTATATATCATAAAATATAAAATTACATTACAAATCCCAACTAATAGAGTGTCTCCAGTGCAACTGAGATAGCCATAGTAATTCACATAAGCCTAACAACACATGTATCAGTTCATGCCACTGTAAAATATATATACAAGAATTCTTATTTTTTCAATGATATCTTTTCCATATGATAATTATAAGACAGATTGGTAAGGTTACCACTAAAAAAAAATGGTAAAGCAGCATTGTTCAACATTATATACCAGTGTGTAGATGTGAATACCAGCATCCTCCCTGCCCCGACGCACGTTTTGAAGTCACTTCCTCCATCCAGAGACCCTTTTCCAGAACCGTTCCTGTGAACCAGTCCTGTCTGTGTACCTGTACCTGTTTGACCTGTGACTAATAGTCTGTACCTTCATCTGTGCCACTTGATATCACTGCAGCAGTATTAGGGACTGATCTGGAGTTGTACCTGGTGGTGACCTGCAGCGGAAGCCTAACCTCACCATCAGAGGCTCTAGTAAAGACCAGGTGGCTACTTAACCATGCCCCTCCAGGGTAAGGCTACTTTCACATTACGATTTGAAGGGAGCCGATGCTGTCCGATATAAATCGGACAGCATCGGCTCCCTTCTGATGCCTGGAATCGGGTGCCAAATAGGCACCCGATTCCGGCATAAAATCGGCGCCGGGCTGCAAAAAAAAAAAAAAAAAAATAAAGGTTATTCTCACCTTCCCCCGAGCCCCCGCCGTCTTCCGCCATCTTCTGCCATCTTCTTCTAGGCTCCCGGTGGCTCCCGCAGGCTGCCGGTGTCAGCAGAGGTGTACCTCTGCTGTACACAGGACCTGCGGTGATGTCACAGTCACGTGACCGCGGGTTCACCATGGTGAAGCCGCGGTCACGTGACTGTGACATCACCGCAGGTCCTGAACAGCAGAGGGAGCGCTCTGCTGACACCGGAGCCTGCGGGAGCCACCGGGAGCCTAGAAGAAGATGGCAGAAGATGGCGGAAGACGGCGGGGGCTCGGGGGGAGGTGAGAATAACCTTTATTTTTTTTTTTTAACACTTGTGCTCCCAGTTAGGAGCAGTTTTACTGTACTGAGCATGCTCAGTACAGTAAAACGGGGTCCGAGGAGACATAGATGTTTCCTCGGACCCTTCTCCATAGGGCCCCATGTTATAGGGATCGGACCTAATCGGATGTGCACTAAATGCCATCCGATTTGGTCCGATCCGAATCTGTCAGATTTTATTTTCGGTGTTAAAATCGAAGCAGGCTCCGATTTTAGCACCGATAATAAAATCGGACAGAATCGGATCGGACCAAATTGGATGGCATTTAGTGCACATCCGATTCGGTCCGATCCCCATAGGGATACATGGGGTCCGAAAATCGGTCCGATGCTGTCCGATTTTTTTCGGACAGCATCGGAAAGGCAAAAATCGTTATGTGAAAGCAGTCTAAGCCTGGCTCATGGCGCAGTGGGTCCACACCCACCAACATGACAATATTTAGTACTGCTGCAAAGCTTGTAACCCGACTACTCATATCCTTCTTCTGTCCTGTAATCTCTTTATGTCCATTTAAAATATATATGCAGCAATAAAATTACTACGGACTAGGTGTAATACTTTACATTTATCAATGTTAAAGTAAAATCCTCCTTGAGTTTGCCCTTGCAGACATTTTATGTAGATCATTTTGTAATATTACACATTCTAGCTGTTTTTTATCCTACATAGTTATGTGTCATCAGTAGGGATGGGTGAACCCAAACTGTAAAGTTTGGGGTCCGTACTGAACACAGACTTCCCTGAGAAGTCTAACACTTCGGGTTTGGGAGCTGGGAGTGCTGCAAAAAGAAACAAAACAGTGATTAAACATCAGAATGATTACTTACCCGGGTCCGTGCGCTTGTATGTCCGGAGATGCTCATTAACTTCCTGATTATTCACTGCACGATAGATGCTAGAATGTATAGGCTTTTTCCATATTACTGCAATGGCTCCAATCACTAATCACAGAAGTCCACTCTCTGACACCTGAATTCAGTGCCATGGCACCTCAGTGACTCAGTGAGTGACATCACATGAGGGAGAGGATGTCTGCTCCCTCCCTGCAGCTTTTGGATGAAGCAGAGCCAGGATCGTGTCCTTTGTTGGACCATTATTGTGGATTATCATCGGAGGGGTATGTGTAGGCTTAAAGGGAACCTGTCAGGTGGTTTATGCCCCCCAGCTATCACTATCTGTACCTGTAGCTTTATAATACCAGTCTAATCATTCCTGTCTGAGCTCATAGTGTAATGTGAAAGGGGGAAAAAAAGCATTTACACACTTACATTTCAGTCTCCACCTTGGAGGAGGGAGACTGTCTGGCAGGATAATAGTTAACTCACTCTTAACTTGGATGGCTAAAGGACCTGTGTGATGTAACAATCATGTGACCATAGTGGGCGGAGCTAAGCAAGCAAACTCATTATGTTCTATGGGGACTTAGCCCGCCTATTGTAGTCACATGGTTATGACATCAGGTCTCCCAACATGTTCTAACATAAGGCTGAAATGTTAACTATTAACCTGCCAAACAGTCCCCGTCCTCCAGGCTGGAGACTGACTGCCTCATTACATAAGGAAATGTAAGTGTATAAATGCTTTTCTTTCACCTTTCACATTACACTATGAGCTGATGCAGGGATGATTAGACTGGTATTATAAAGCTGCAGCTACAGACAGTGATAGATGGAGAGGCATAAACCACCTGACAGGTTCCCTTTAATAAACGGGAAATGTGGGTTGTCTGTGATTTATTTTAAATAAACGATTTTACTCTGATTTATTTCAAATAAAATGATTTCTCTGTCTGTGTTTTTTAACTATTTCCTCATAGGATTGATAATTGTTGGATCTCACAGAGACCTGAACGTTGTTAATCTGGGACTAATGGCAAGCTGTCAATACTCAGCTGTCATTTTCCCCTTTTATCATCCCAGTGTCACCACATCAGGGCATTGGGAAAAGCTGGGTTAAACTCCAGGATTTGGTACTTCTAATGAATATGCCAATCTCTGCTGGCTGCTATTTATTGGGACCTAGGGGCCCCAATAACTATGGTCTTCACCACACAGAATACCAGCCCCCAGCTGCCTGGGTTTTAATTTTGCTGCCAAAAAAATAGGGCAGAGCCAACACATTTAAACACCTATATATATATATTTATTTAAATGATTAAACAAAAATAATAGCCTTTCCTTTGTTTTGATTGCCAGCCAAGGTAAAGCCAGGCAGCGCGGGGTGGCAGCCCATAGCTGTCTGCTTTATCTGCACTGAGAATTAAAAATACAATGAAGGTTTATGTCATTTTTTTTAAAATTATTTATTTTTACACTACTTTAATGTCAGGTTCGCTGCCTATGCCAATCAGACACCAGCACTATGGGTGAGGGGTGCAACAGCCAATCACAGATGCTGTCACAGAAAGTGTCATGTTGTGACTAGAAGTCAGAACTTACGACCTCTTAGGCCCTCAATGCAAGCCTATGAAAGACCAAATGAGGCTATAATGAGCCTCTCATAAACTTACATTGAGTTGTGACCTCTGGCTCGCACCATAAGACACTGGAGCGATCCGGCAGGACACAAACTGCAGAAGACCGATTTGAGTGCACCAATAACAGATAAAGATGCCTGAGGGTGAATATACAGTGTCTTGCAAAAATATTCAACCCCTTGGCTTTTTGCCTATTTATTACAACCTATATTTACATATTTTTGTAATTTGACTTGTGTGTGAAACATCAACAATAAATAGTCTAAGCCCCCCTTCACATCACGATTTTTATGGATTCGTGGCTATGTGTTGTAAAACTGATAGCCACGGATCCGATTTGGCCCCCATGTATCCCTATGGGCACGGATTGGTCCTTAATGGCCATCCGTGTGTGCAGTGACCCGATTGTGTCTGTATTTTTCACGTCCCCAAAATCGGAGACTGCTCCGATTTTGGGTGCAGCAGACACAATCGAAAAGCATCGGATCCGACGCTGTCCAATTCAAATAACATGGGGGCCTATGGAGCTTGGATCCAGGAAAAAACATGATTGTTTCCCGAATCCGGTAAGAAGCATGCTCAGTACACTAAAACTGCTCTGCTCAGTGTAATTTCACTTTAGCAGTGTATGTACATACACTGCTAAAGTGAAATTAAATGAAGCAATGTTTTAAAAATACAAAGATAAATGCTCAGCGGTTGGCTGTCCAGGACCCGAGATTAAAATATGATTGGCTGATAGTGATCGGGTGGTATGTCACGTGACATATCACCTGATTGCTACCGGCCAATCACATTTTAAGGTCCTGTTAGCCATCAAACGTCTTCCCCTCGGGTCACAGACAGCCGCGAACAGGCTTATTTATTTATTTATTTTTTTAATACATTTTTTTCTCTTTAATTTGCTTTCACAGTGTATGTAGATCCTTCCAGCTCTTTCTGTGTCTGGATCCCTCAAAATGAAGGATCTGGACACAGAAATGGCATCCGGAGTTCATGTCCGGGCCTGTCTGTTCCTGTCCGTGCGGTCCTGCAAAAAATAGGATCCCCACGGACAAGAAAAAATTGTGATGTGAAGGAGGCCTAAGAGTCCTTTCACATCAGTGTTTTTCGCTGATCGCTGCAGTTGCGATGAAAAAATGCGACTGCTACGATTACTGCATAACGGCCGCGATCTGCGGTATGCCGTGTTTTTTTGGCGGCCGCACCTGCCGCAAGTGCCGAAACCGCACTTGCCCTACCTGCCGCAAGCCCCACAGACATTGTATTTGGCTTGCCGCAAGTGTGCCGCGATCGCGGCCGTTATGCGGTAATCGCAGCAGTTGCGTTTTTTTCACCACAACTGCCGCGATCAGCGTTTACTGCTGATGTGAAAGGGGCCTAAGTTGGGGAAGTAAAATGAGAAAAATATAGGCAAAAACTATATTTATTGGCTAAATTGAATATAAATTGACATATGCATATGTATTAACCATTTTTGTTATAAAAACTCTAAACTTTTCTGGTGCAAGGCCACAGAGGCTGCAATATTATTAAGCAAGAGGCTCCACTAACCAAATAACCATGGAGATCTCCAAACCATGCTACAAAGTTGTTGAGAAGTACAAGTCAGAGTTGGGTTCTAAAAAAAATCTCATTCTCTGTTGATTCTCGAGAGCAACATCAAATCCATTATCATCATTATTATTATGTTTATAGCTCCTCATCACTGATATATAGCTCCTTATTACTGTATATAGCCCCCATCACACTATATGCCCTCATCACTGATATATGGCCCCCATAATTGTATATAGTCCCCATCACTGGTATATAGCCCCCATCACTGGTATATCGCCCCCCATCATTGGTATATCGCCCCATCACTTGTATATGGCCTTCATTGCTGGTATATAGCTACTCATTACTGTATCTATGCCCCCATCACTGATATATGGCCCCCATCACTGGTATATGGACCCCATTGCTGGTATATGGCCCCCATCACTGGTATATGGTCCCAATGGCTGGTGTGTGGGCCCTATGCTAATGCTCACAATAAAATTACTGTTTTACTCTACCTTCGACATTTCTCTTCTGGCACCATGTGTCGTCCCTCCGATCTTCCGGCTTCTAATCATGTGACTGGTGCAGCAGTGATGACGTCACTGATGCACGGGTCACATGTTTAGAAGCCGAGGACAAGCAGGAAGACCGGAGGGAGGACAGCACAGAGCCTGCAGGAAGCACCAGAGGGGTGAGTTAAAACGGTTATTTTATTGTGAGCACCAGCATGGG
This sequence comes from Allobates femoralis, assembly GCA_033576535.1. Classification (NCBI taxonomy): domain Eukaryota; kingdom Metazoa; phylum Chordata; class Amphibia; order Anura; family Aromobatidae; genus Allobates; species Allobates femoralis. The sequence goes on along the minus strand of JARQOC010000004.1, from coordinate 535,358,023 downwards.
GAACCATATACCAGAGATGGAGGGGGAGTTTAGTTAGGTGTAATGTAATATGCACTGATGGACAGGGGAATGCAGTGCATAATATATTATACTAATGAGCGGGAGCACATGACCTACCACTCACTCTGCAGCTCCCTCTTGCCTCCTCCAAGTTGTTTAAGGGAAAACATGAAAACCATGGATGGAACTTGTAAAAGATATAACTATCCGAATGAACTAATAAGCATTAGAACTCTTCAGCCGAGCTCAGATGGCCATATAACACAGATGCTGCTCTTATTGCAAGGGCATGGCCAGGGCACACTGGCGTGAAAATCAGACAACTGCAATACGTAATTTTATCGCATTGCGGTCAGATCCATGTTAGCTAATGGGTGTAGAACAGACTAGCGTGTGTCGGACGCTTTTTTCTCATCCAAGTTGCAACTTGCTGCGACAGTATGCAATTCTCACACAAGAGTCGCCAATGCAAGTTAATGGGTCCGACAAAAAATCAGACCACACACAGACAGCTCACAGACCATCCTAGTGGCATCCGATTTTTTCATGGATCTATTATCATTCTGTAGCTCAGAAAAGTATAATATGTTCCTGTAAATGATTGATTATACAGTAAAAAGCTGCTGAGAAATAAAACGGATTGCACACGGACAGCACATGAATGCCACACGGATCAAAAAATGGATGTCACTTGTCTGACTCTCCTGGATGAGAACCGGATCGTTTGTTTTCACGCCAGTTGGCCGTGCCCTAAAGCACGAAGTGGCCGAAGCGCCAATGACCCAAGCATAACAGCTTAATTACTGTGTAGCTATCATGGCGGGTGAGGGTAGATGCCGGCCACTCCCTGTTTTACATCTTCTTGCCTGTCCTGTCTGATTTTTATACCATGTAGCTTATGCCAATGCCAATGCAATTGCTGCTAGACCGCCATGTATCTCCTGGCTGCAAATATGTTTTATAATGCTATACTATACTGCTGCTGTCAGACTGCCAAAGCTGGTTCTACATAGACATATTCTTGGCACAGGCACAGATGAGCTGATCTGATGAGACTCCAATTAGTTTTTTACCGGAAATTTTGATTTGCTGCAAATTGAATTCCCTTATTATTCTCTGGGGTCTGGTGAGTTGCAGAAAAAAAGAAAGAACTAACACCACACTGCTCACCTCTGCTGCTCACTCTCACCCGTTATGATCCTTGGCATTACTTCTTACCACTGCCAAACTCTACATTTTCATGCTAGGGCAGAGCTTCTAACCACAACTAGCCACTCTGACCCTGCCCTTGTGCATGACCAGATCGGTGACATCTATAGGGTCACCTTCCTCTTGTACCGGACATTAAATTTAGCATAACATGAGTCTGAACAATCTTCTAGCCCCAGCTGCATCCAACCGGACTACACAGACAAAAACACAATGGAGAGTAAATAATTCTTTTATTCAAGTCTCAAGGGATGTTATTGCTGTGGGAATCCTAAATGTAAATGCTGTGTCGTCATCTAACAGGATTGTTCCACCTTTCACTCAGCGATCACCAAGGAAGTGTTTCACATTAATCACTTTTTCAATTGCAACACTTCCTTTGTCATTTACCTGCTCGAGTGTGACTGCAATCTCCAATAGAGAACAATAGAACCTATTCATTGTCAGATTAATAAACTCTGATATAAAATAAAAAATGGAGTTCTCAATCACAGCCTAGCCAAACATTTTTTATTAGAACATTGTAATGTTAAAAACAAAAATATTTCAATGACTTCACTTTTATTTATACTACAGCAGAAACCATATAATTTCTTTAACAGATTTCAAAGACTGGTCAACCATATATCTTATTGAATTTTTAAATTATCCACTTTAGCACCCGGAGAGTTAAATGAGACTATTGAAAACACTTGATGAGGGATTAAATGACAAGGCCATAAACATTTCTTTATGTAACCATAGTGTATATATACAGATTCTAGTCATAGAACTATCTCTTTTCTGTATTAACTTCAAGTGGTTTTATTTCGTTTTTATTGTTTAGATATATGCGTGGACATACAGTGTATAAATAATTAGGGTATGTGCCCACAGGATGTTTTTGCTGCGGTTTCTGCATGCAGTTTACCATTGGTTTTATGGTCATTTATGCTAATTTGTTCCTGCGCCTGGGATTCCCAGCAAAACCAATGTGTTTCACAGAAACGCTGTGCCCACACATTGGTTTTGTAAGTGTCATGAACTGTCAAATCCCTGCGGTTTTGCTGCAGATGGGAGAGAATTGACATAGGGTAGGGTCACATTGGAAATCTAAATTGCATTCACCGCATCCGGATCCAGATGCGGTGAATGCAATGCCGGTCACACACATTTTTTCTCAAAAATGTGTGCATAATACCGCACTGCGGTCACCGGATGGCTCAGGATGTGTAATCCCTGAGCCATCCGGTAACTGCATAGGTTGCGGTTCCCGATCGGCAAAGTTAATAAAGATTTAATTTGAGTACAGAACTGACTGTTAGAGGTCTGTAGGGGGGCTTAGACCCCCCTACAGACCGGGCGGCCACTTCTATAGTGTTCTTCTCCAATTTTCCCTATGGCACGGGCTGATCTGAGCTCCGTGCATGTTATCAAAATATCCCCCCTCCCCCTATCACTATACAGGGGTGCATACACCCCTCTAGTACAGTACTGCTTTATTTATGTTATGAACACCAAGACTTGTCCCAATCGCAACATAAGTATATATTTACATGTTCCGTAGGCAGAGTCCACTGATGTCCATGGGCGGGGCTGTGTGCAGAAGCCTCCGCCCGCTCCTTCTTGATGCCCGCCCCCTCTGGCCGTAATCCAGTGTTGTGGGGGTGGCCGAGTCGTTAAAGGGGCGTGGCTAACCATGTGCCGCGGTTAGCCACGCCCCTTTAACGACTCGGCCACCCCCACAACACTGGATTACGGCCAGAGGGGGCGGGCATCAAGAAGGAGCGGGCGGAGGCTTCTGCACACAGCCCCGCCCATGGACATCAGTGGACTCTGCCTACGGAACATGTAAATATATACTTATGTTGCGATTGGGACAAGTCTTGGTGTTCATAACATAAATAAAGCAGTACTGTACTAGAGGGGTGTATGCACCCCTGTATAGTGATAGGGGGAGGGGGGATATTTTGATAACATGCACGGAGCTCAGATCAGCCCGTGCCATAGGGAAAATTGGAGAAGAACACTATAGAAGTGGCCGCCCGGTCTGTAGGGGGGTCTAAGCCCCCCTACAGACCTCTAACAGTCAGTTCTGTACTCAAATTAAATCTTTATTAACTTTGCCGATCGGGAACCGCAACCTATGCAGTTACCGGATGGCTCAGGGATTACACATCCTGAGCCATCCGGTGACCGCAGTGCGGTCCCGGCAAACGCTGCGAAAACTGCTGCCTGCATGATTTTAAACGCAGGCAGCAGTGCCGGATCCGGCCACCGGATGGCTTGTGAAGCCATCCGGTGTTTTGCATTGGATCCTATGGGGAGCGTTTCCTGGTCCGGTTTTGAGCTTTTTGGAAGCTCAAAACCGGATCAGGATTTTGTTCCAAAAACGGAAATGTGACCCTGGCCATGCTCTACTTTCCTGCGTTTTTGCTGTAGTCAATGACAAAAACGCAGGAAAAACGGAGCATCAAAAACGCAGCAAAAACACAGTAAATACGCACAAAAAACGCACGAAAAGCAGTAAAAAAAATGCATCTGCTGCATTTTTCGCCTAACGGCGGTTCCAGCAGTTGAGGCCGCGAAATAAAACGCTGCTGACCGCTAAAGGAGCCAAAGTACAGCCAAATGGCAGGGCCACTTAGTCGAGGTATGGGGTTATTATCACTAGCGTGTGATGGAGTTTGACTTTCCCAGACAGGACCCTTTCTGATGAATGTGAACTTAAAGGGAACCTGTCACCTGGATCTAAGCCCCTACACTATCACTACCTGTCCCTGCACCTTCCTAGCTGCTCCCTATCTATCCCTCTCTGAGCTAAATCCGCCCTATAAAACTGCAGAAAAATAACTTATAACTTACAGAAGTCCCTGAGGCTGGGGACTGAGAAGGCGGCGCCAGGCTCCATTCAGCCCCTCCTCCATGCAGCAGCACACGCCCCGCTGGGCGGCGTTATTCTTTCTTCATCGTCGCCTCCTCCTTTTGGAATCTGTGCTTTACACCTATCATGTTGTGGTGATGCGATCTCCATGTGTCCCCTGACTGAGACACAGCATATGGGAGATTGTATCTTCTGCTCGGTAGCAGCACACACAGGGTGAGCTGCTACTGGAGTTAAGTGCTGATTGAAATCACTGACCCCCAGGTGTGCGGGTGAATAGGAGATGATATGAGCTGCCTTGGGCTGTGGGGAGGGGGTGGAGTGTGTCAGGACAGCAGCAGGAGCTGCTGGGATTGTATGAGGTTCTACTCGGCTGTGCCCCGATGTAACAGGCCAGACTAACCCCCCCGACCAGAATATACTCGGGGTTAAAGTGGCCTAGGCCAGATTATACCCCTCCGTATACCACAGCAGCTGTAGATCAGGGCTCCAAGCAACATATGGGGGCCCGAGGCAGCACAAAGTGGCCCCAGGCAGCAGAAAGTGGCCCTACGCAACATACAGGGGCCCCAGGCAGTGCTAGGGCCCCAGCCAGCACAAAGTGGCCCCAAGCAGCACAAAGTGGCCCCAAGCAGCACAAAGAGGCCCCAGGCAACATACAGGGGCCCCAGGCAGTACTAGGGGCCACAAGCTACACACAGGATCCCAGGCTACACACAGGATCCCAGGCTACACACAGGGGCCCCATGCAGCATACAAGGACCCCAGGCAGTGCACGGGGCCCCAGGCAGTGCACGGGGCCCCAGGCAGCACAAAGTGGCTCCAGGCAACATACAGGGGCCCCAGGCAGTACTAGGGGCCCCAGGCTACACACAGGGTCCCAGGCTACATACAGGGGCCCCATGCAGCATACAAGGGCCCCAGGCAGTACAAAGGGGTCCCAGGCAGCGCATGGGGGCCAGAGGCAGCACACAGGGGCCCCAGGCAGCACAAAGTGGCCCCGGGTGGCCCACTGCCTGGGGCCCCTGTATATTGCCTGTGGTCACTTTGTGCTGCCTGGAGCCCCTGTGTGCTGCCTGGGGCCCTTGTATGCTGCATGGAGCCCTTGTGTGTAGCCTGGGATCCTGTGTGTAGCCTGGGGCCCCTGGTACTGCCTGGGGCCCCTGTATGTTGCCTGGGGCCACTTTGTGCTGCCTGGGGCCCTGTGCACTGCCTGGGGCCCCGTGTACTGCCTGGGGCCCCGTGTACTGCCTGGGGCCCTTGTATGCTGGCTGGGGCCCTTGTATGCTGGCTGGGGCCCTGTGCACTGCCTGGGGCCCCGTGTACTGCCTGGGGCCCCGTGTACTGCCTGGGGCCCTTGTATGCTGGCTGGGGCCCTTGTATGCTGGCTGGGGCCCCTGTGTGTAGCCTGGGATCCTGTGTGTAGCCTGGGGCCCCTGTGTGCTGCCTCGGGCCCCCATGCACTGCCTCGGGCCCCCGTGCACTGCCTGGGGCCCCTAGCACTGCCTGGGGCCCCTAGCACTGCCTGGGGCCCCTGTATGTTGCGTAGGGCCACTTTCTGCTGCCTGGGGCCACCTTGTGCTGCCTCGGGCCCTTATGCATTGCTTGGGGCCCTGTGCACGGCTTGGGGCCCTGATCTACAGCTGCTGTGGTATACGGAGAGTTATAATCTGGCCTAGGCCTGTTTATACCCCGGGGTATAGTTTGGGTTAGGCCAGAATATACCAAGGGTATATTCTGGCCCAGGGGGGTATATTCTGGGATAGCCCAGTTTATACCTCGGGTATATTCTGGTCGGGGGGTTAGTCTGACCTGTTACATCGGAATCTGGAGGTCTGTGAATACCTGAACTGTGTGCTGTGTGAGTAAATACCTGAGTCACTGCCTTCTGTCGTGCCGATCCTAACCGCTACCTTACAGTGTAAAGTGGGTGGGAGATTCCAAATGGAGGAGGCGGCGATGAAGAAAGAATAACGCCGCCCAGCGGGGCGTGCGCTGCTGCATGGAGGAGGGGCTGAATGGAGCCTGGCGCCGCCTTCTCAGTCCCCAGCCTCAGGGACTTCTGTAAGTTATAAGTTATTTTTCTGCTGTTTTATAGGGCGGATTTAGCTCAGAGAGGGATAGATAGGGAGCAGCTAGGAAGGTGCAGGGACAGGTAGTGATAGTGTAGGGGCTTAGATCCAGGTGACAGGTTCCCTTTAAGGTTCTTCACTGATACATTGGTGAATCCCCTAACCCCCTCTCCTACAATAGGAAGAGACCTTTAACTGGAAGCATCTGGGAGCCTGCAGATCCATTCCTGCTTCAGTGTTACGATCACTTGGAAACCCTGTTATGTGAGGGAAGGAGATGTGGGCCCACTGAATCAGAAAGTGACCATCAGAGACTGTGCTGCAGTGTTGTGCTGAGTTGTGCTGGAGCTCACGAAGTCTAGAAAGAGCATTAAGTACTAAGTGGGAACTTGAACTGAGTCTGAAACTATGGTGTGAATCTAGAACTGTGCTTAAGCAATGTGTCCAGTAGCTAACATGTAAAGTTGTGTCTAGGGAACTGTGGAAACTGTTCAATAAAAGTCTGCTGTTTGATAAGAACATGTCATGTCAGTTTACACTGCTGTCTCGTCCTGGTCTGTAAAACAAATAGCGACATGCGGCCTGCTAAGAGGTATGACCTACACTACACAAGCATGCTAAGGCATTCAGAGTCAATCCCTTGCCTGCGACTACCATCCCATGCAACCCCACAATATCATTGGTGCAACTTAAGCAGCTACACAGTGTCTAAAAGGTAAGTATTGCCACTTTTATCTCCAAAGCATCAAGGAACTTCGGTTGCAGACACATTATTGTACTGCAATTGGTCTGCATATTACTCCTGCACAGAATCCTCTCCTGTCTGTCTGTAATGCCAGAGTCCCTCCACTCCCCATGTCTTTTTCCTTGCATGGACACCAGCTGCCACCCACGTCTTCCTCGATCCCGGCTCCCACCTTATAGGGCTTGTACATGTCATGCAGGTCTCCTGGCTAGGGCTTAGGCCCTGCTCTTAAAGGGGCAGCAGCATACATAATCCGGAAGTGTCCCCAGCCTATCTCTGGAAGACACTAGATATTTAGGAGCCCTTCCCTGTAAGGAGGTGCCTGAGCAACTTTAGCATCTAGTGAGTTACTGAACCAGCTTGTCCATTGTCATGTCCTTGAACCTGAACCTGTTCTGCTAGAACCTGAGCCTGATCCCACTCTGCCAGTGTACCTGAACCTGTCCTGTTCTCCAGCCTGAACCCGAACCTGTCTGCACCTGAACCCGAAACTGTTCCATGTGTATCAGCCATCCTGTCTGTACCTGAACCTGGATAAAAATTTCTCATCACACTCTGAATTTGAATGCATATTCTTTTAATGATTTTTTTGTCACCCACGTGCACTATGAGGCCATAGGATACTGACTGATTAAAAACTATGTATTGTTGCTCATGTAACATTATAAGTACTTCTTATATGAGGCGCCTATACGCACGTATGTAAATATGTATTTATATACGTATATATATTTATATATCAATTATACCTTGTATATATCATCCATTTGTAAATTAATTATGCTTAAATAATTTCCTGTTTTGTATATATATTTTTATATGTTGTACATTTTGGCCACTGACAACACATTTATGTTTTCATTCAAGAGCAACTGCATGAATAAGACCCCATATAGGGTCAAAGAATCACCTAAGACGCTTTCATAATTATGCACAAGGTCTTTACATATCTGAACCTTGTTGACAAAAAAATCTGAATTCAAATGTTTTCAATTTTTTTTCTATCTGGATGATACACACACATTACTGGGCACTCCAGTCTGCACCAGCTGACCCAACTAATCCAGTACTATGGTAGTATCCTTCCATCCTGTGCACCTGATTTTCCCTACTGGATATTCAGTGTCTATACCTGCGCCCCTGACCCCTGGAGTCAGCTGCTGTAGTACATAAGTCGTACCTGGTATCTACCGACAGCCAAGTCCAGTCACACAATTAGGGGATCTGTTGCATTCCCAGGAGGCACTTAGTCATGCCCCCCCCAGGGTAAGTCTGGTTCATGGTGCAGTGGGTCCACATCTATGCATGTTACACTGTGTCTACCCCTGATTCAAGATTTTTTTTCATCAAACATGCAATATATCCACCAAAAGAGTCTATCTCATGCACTCGACTGAGTGGCTCGACAAAAGATATGTTGAAATTTACATCCATTGCTCCCTTTTGGTACCAAGCCCTCAACTAATTTTCCATTGGCTGGTGGCACTGTATCAATGTATAACCAGAGGCTTCTTTAGTGCTCTATGTATATATTGACATTATTGGCTGTTGTCCTCGATATCTGTCAGGTGAACAAGTGCAATGCTCTTAGTGTATTGTATGGTGTAGAACCTGTGAACTTTTTTTCCATGTGCCATAGACCTCCACTTGTTAGTCCATCTCTTTTATCTGCATTTTGAGCCTGTAGTAGTAACACAAATGTCCATTATTGATTAATTGATTGCACAGTGCCTTCCTGTACCAAATCTGTCTTGAAAGGAAAGTGACCAATTTCAGCAACTTCTCAATGTCTATGAATACAACCAACTCATTAATAAATGGTAGTAGTTTCCTCAGCATTGTACACCTTTGCTACCCCCCACCTTTATCATGCGGTTCTGTTGCATCCTGTAGGGTTTTGGTATTGTGACCTGGTTTCGGTAAGGATGGTTGTCTTTTTTACTGTGATATATTTTGAATTTTTGTCTTGTTTCTAAGAATTTTTTAAAATTACAATATGTAAAATAAAGAGAAGAATAGGTTGTAGAGGTTAGAGGTGACGATGACCACAAAGGACCACGCTCTGGTGATAAATACAGCCATGAATCTTTAAAATTGTTCTACAAATGTAAGTATTTCTCCCAAAAAAGTATACAGTTACACATGTTTTGTTGTGGACATGTTTATTTCCTTTTCCTGTTTGGAACAACAACAAAAAAATAGAGTAAAAAGGCAAATTGGACATAATTTCACACAAAACTCACTTGGCACCCTCTCCTTAATATTTGGTTCCTCATTATTTGGAATAAACAACTACAATCCTATAACCATCAACAAGTTTCTTACACACCTCACTTCGTATTTTGGGCTACTCTTCTTCAGTAAACTGCCCCACGTCTCTCATGTTTGAAGGGTGCCTTTTCACAACACAATTTTAATATCTCTCCACAGTTGTTCAATGGTATTGATTGCTGGCCACTTCAGAACTCTTGAGAGCTTTTTTCCCATCTATTTCTGAATGCTTCCTGAAGTATGTTTGGGGTCATTTTCATGCTGAAGACCCATGACCTATTACACAAACCCAGCTTTCTGACACTGGGCACTACATTGTGTTCCAAAATCCTTTGATACTCTTCAGATTTTATGATGCCTTTCACACAGTCAAAGCACCCAATGCCAGGGGCAGCAAAACAACCCCAAACCTTCACCATATTTGGCTGTAGATATTGTGTTTATTTTTATTTGTAATGCTAATTGCATTTGAAATAAACAGTAGAATGATGGGCTGTACCACAAAGCTTTATCTTGGTCTCATCTGTACAACAAGACACTTTGGCTTACATACATCATGGCAAACTGCATTCTATCTTTTATATGTCTCTGTGTCAGCAGTGAGGTCCTCCTGCAATAGTGTTTAATTTCATTCAAATGTGGACAGATAGTTTGCACTGCTGTAATAGGACAAAATGCCGTAATGCCCCCGCTGCCACCAAGAATCACCAGGAAACAAAGAGTTAACTGGGCAGATTTTTCTTTTATTCTATCCTACGCGTTTCAGAGCCTCTATCCGAGCTCCTTCCTCAGGGAACAACCATCCAAAATATCCTATGTTGCAACCTTTCATCAACTTTTTCTGTGGTCCAAGTCCAGAAAGATTAGCTACAATGCCAATAATTGTAGACTTCTTGACTATGTTGCACACCATGGACAAAGGAACATCAAGATCTCTGGAGTTGGACTTGTAACCTTGAGATTGTTAAGATTTTTCAACAATTTTGGCTCTCAAGTCCTCATATAGTTCTCTTCTCTTCCTGTTCTCCATGCTTAGTATGGCACACACAGACACACAATGCAAAGATTGAGTTAGCTTCTCCCCTTTTTATCTGGTTTCAGGTGTGATGTTCATATTGCCCACACCTGTTACTTACCACAGGTGAGTTTGAATGAGCATCACATTCTTCAAACATAGGTACTTACCCTCAATTTTGGAAAGGTGAGATTTTTGTCCAGCCTATTTATGTGGTTTTGTATAAAATTATGTACAATTTGCATTTTTTCCCATTGTTTTGTTTTGCTCTTTTGTGTTTCTCCAGGACACAGAAAGAAAATAAACATATGCATAACAAAACAAGTGTTGTGAAAATAATTTTCTGGGAAAAATATTTCATTTTATGGACAAATTTGAAGGGTGCTAACATTTTTGGCCATGACTTTAGATGAAGGGGATGTAGTTTGCAAATTACAAATAAGTATGTGAAAAAGGAGTGGTGTGCAGAAACAAGAAAAAACAAAAATAAAGTGAAACACAGTAAAGCAATTAGGAGCTACAATGTACTGTATCACACTTATATTACTGATAAACAAGTAAAAACAAGGTAAATAAATACATTAATATGAAAGGGAATAAAATCTGACACTACAGTAAGGAGTCCCATAGAGAATGAGTAGCTCATTCACCCGACTCCTCCATATACTCCTTGCTCCTGTGTTCTCTACAAGAGAAACATTGTCCTACTTCTCTTATCTTGCTGAGAACAAAAGGAAAGGCAGTCCAAACTCAGGTGGAGGTGATCCCGCTATATTGGACTCAGGTGCATTGTATCACGTGTTATGGGGGTTATATAAGGGGATGGGAGAGGATCCCAATCACTCCTGCCATGGGGCCATACCATTGATGTCCACTGAAACTGTAAGTAACCATGATTTGGCTGATCAGCAAATGATATCACATGAGGAATACCCCTTTTGGGATCCTTATGGTTTTTGTTTATATCTGAAAGTTCCTAAACAAAAACCTCCCTTACAGGGCTTGAGGTCGGTGGATACTGTGTTTAATATGACTACCATAGACTAATATGTTCCTGATATTTGGGGAACTCTCATATCATGAGCCTGTAAGTAAGCTTCATTTTAGTATGCCAATACTACCAATTTTTTTGTGATTATTATAGCTGAATTTTATTTTTAATCATCTTTACAGATCTTTAGTGGACAAATATTTAAGGCTCTGGCCTCATGTTGGGATGTCAATTGATTTTCTTGGTGTTTATCCTGTAAGTATCTAATTCACAAATTCTTGTCCCCAGTTCTCATGAGTACCCCCTTATTTACACGACCTTTTTTCAACTTATAGTACACCTGGTCCAATATTTTATACTCAAAGGGATCTAGTGACACAGCTGTTTCTCCTTGATGCTGCAGCAATAGAGTGCAAGGTATTCCATAGTAAATTGTTAATTAATGGATGCTATATTCACTCAGAAAAAGATGCATGTAATGGCATGGTTGTCTTTCCACGCTGTAAAGGAAGTCTCCAAAAACGTCTGAGCCCAGTTATAAAAATGGGCGAAACGCGTCAAGTATGGAGAATTTTATAATAGGATTCTGATGGACGATAAACATACAATGTGTATACCAGAGATGAGTAGGGTGTGATATATATCCCCTTCATGTTCTGTGAGGACAAACAAGTCTGTTGGTAGGATTAGCCACCAAGTGGAGGCATCCTGAAGTTATTAAGATAACTACTGTTTGTCTATGGTATTTTTATAAGATCAAAAAATTGTCTGCTTTGGTCACATTGTGAATTGTTTGAATTTACTGTCCTGATTTTCCTACACTAATTGTTTTGTGAGTCTGGATCCATTTTAATTGATATTTGTACAATAAAGTTGTTTTTCATTCACAAAATATCCAAAATGGTATTTACTCTCGTAGTAACCTCTTTTCATGTACAGCACCTTGTAATTAATGGTGCTATATAAATACATAATAATAATATTTTGATAATAACTTAAGTCTAGGACCCGAACAATTCCTGTGTCTCTAAATTTAGAAGTCCCTAATATAAAATGAAGTACATGAGAGGTATAGATGTAATTAATATAAATGTGACGCTAGTCACTTCAGTAACAAGGTTGTGAAACAAAATGTACTAAGCCTTGACAACACAAAGCAAGACGTGACACAGTCACTACTTCCTTGGATAGGGACAACAGAGTTGTTAGGCAATTCACGATCAATTCCAGGAGAGGGCAAAGTACACCAGGAGAAGACAGATGTGGTCATATAGTGATCCAAGGTCAGGTATACCAGGAGGGCGAGACAATAATCCAGGGAAAAACAAGGGCTAAAACAGGTAACTGTCCAGGGGTGAAAAAAAGACAAAAAACAGAAAGATAACAAATCCAGGGAGCAGACAAAAAGAAAACCAAGGTCAGTCTGGGTCAGGTAACATAGATCAGGATAAGCACAGGAAACCACAGAGCATTTCATACATGTGTACAACTAACAGCACACTGTGGAAAGCTGCACAGTTTATAAGCAGAGCAATCACGAGAAGTAGAAACACATGAGTGATTCAACCCTTCCCAGAACCAGCATAAAGAATAACTCAGAACATAACCAGATTAACAACCCAAGTACCAGAACAGCAACATACAAAATAGTTCAAGCAGTGCTGTGTGAAGATTGTGACAATAAACGAGAACCTACCATTTGATTATCTTAAATAAATATATGCCACCAAAAAAACCCCAGAAAAACTCCTAATAACTCCAGTGTGGGAGACAGATAGTGCTATGCATAATAGGAATGACTTACCCATATTAAATAACTAGTAAAAAGGCCCGATGCAATAGCATCGGGAGCGCGGTGAAATGAATAGTGTGTATACAGGCGGGTCAGTGGGTAGCAGAGTATACAGACGGCTCTGAGGGTAGCAGATTTTACAGGCGCCTCTGTGGGTAGCAAAGTATACAGGCGGCTCTGTGGGTAGCAGAGTATAGAGGCGGGTCTGTGTGTAGCAGAGTATACAGGCGGCTCTGTGTGTAGCAGAGTATAAGCAGGGGCAGTGTGGGTGATTGGTGGGTAAGCAGGGGCAGTGTGAGTGAGTGGGGTGGGCTATGCAGGGGCAGTGTGGGTGAGTGGGGGCAGTGTGGGTGAGTAGGGGGTAAGCAGGGGCAGTTTGGGGAGTGAGGGGATAGGGGGGGTAAGAAGAGTGAGCAGGGGCAGTGTGGGTGAGTGGTGGGAAAGCAGGGGTAGTGTGGGGGGAATTGGGGGGTTAAGCAGGGGCAGTGTGGGGAGTGAGGAGATAGGGGGGTAAGAGGAGTGAGCAGGGGCAGTGTGGGTGAGTGGGGGTGAGCAGGGGGTAAGCAGGGGCAGTGTGGGTGAGTGGGGTGGGCTATGCAGGGGCAGTCTGGTTGAGTGGGGGCAGTGTGGGTAAGTAGGGGGTAAGCAGGGGCAGTGTGGGGAGTGAGGGCTTACGGGGGTAAGAGGAGTGAGGAGGGGCAGTGTGGGTGAGTAGGGTGGGCTATGCAAGGGCAGTGTGGGTGAGTAGGGGGTAAGCAGGGCCAGTGTGGGGAGTGAGGGCATAGGGGGGGGTAAGAGGAGTGAGGAGGGGCAGTGTGGGTGAGTGGGGAGTAATGAGGGGCAGTGTGGGAGCAGCAGATCTGAGCGCGGCGGGGGGGGCAGGGGGGCAGCCTGCAATGACAGTGCGCCGCCGACGCAATCTTACTGGCGGAGGCAGCGGCGTGTATCATGAAGGCGGCCGCAGATACTTGCGCCAGCCCCTTTTGTAAAGGCTCTCCCCTTGTCAGCTGCCGCTTTGGACTGAGGGCTGACACTGTTGACTGAACGGTGCGGCCCTGACAGCGGGGGAGCGGTAGGATGGGGCGAGGGAGCAGTAGCATGAGGCGGGGAAGCGGGAACATGGGGCGAGGAAGCACGGGAGTGGGAGCATGGGGCAGGTAGTGGGAAGTGTAGCGTTTGGTGGCAGAATCGGCGGCTCGCGATGGCGCATGGGCGCAATCGCTCGCTCGCAGTGCCGCAAATCATTTTGGGATTCGGCTACATCGGCCAAATTCCAAACTGCCGATTATATAAATGGAGAGCTGTAGTATATAGCTATATATACAACTGCTATACACACGCACACACCTCTCCCTGCAGTATATATATATATATAGCTGTACACATATACAAATGCCTGCAGTATCTATTATATAATTGCCGTAGCGACTTCCGTCGGAGCGGCGCTGCTTCCGGTCGCTTAGTTAGCGAGTCCGAGCTGCTTCTCCTGGACTCTGTCCGTGGCCGCGTAGCGGCCAAGGCGACTCACGAAGCAATGCCCGCGAAGCGGGCATTGCGAGTCGCTACACCGCTAACCAAGCCACCGAAGCCCATACTCCTGTAGTGTACACCGCTATAGTATACTACAGTCCCATGACCATAAGCGCCATGGGACTGTAGTATACCATCGCGCTGTACACTACAGACCCCTGCCGCTCTAAGCCACTACGCGTACACTAACCAAGCCACACAACCCCAAGCCCCTACCCACTGCCGCCCTAACCCCTAAGCCACTACCCCGACGCCGAAGCCCCTACCCCCTGCCGCACTACCCCGCCGCACCCTCTACCCTCTGCCACAAGCCCCTACCCCCTGCCGCCGTAAGCCACTACCCCGCATCCGCAAATAAACCCCTGCCGCCGCAAGCCCCTAACCCCTAAGCCGCACCTAACCCCTAAGCTGCACATAATCCCCTACCCCTACCCCCTAAACCGCACCTAAACCCCTGCCGCCCTAAGCCCCTACCCCTTAAGCCGCACCTAATCCCCTACCTCTACCCCCTAAGCCGCACCTAACCCCCTACCCCCCTAAGCCACTACCCCGCATCCGCACCTAAACCCCTGCCGCTGCAAGCCCCTAACCCCTAAACTGCACCTAATCCCCTACCCCTACCCCCTAAGCCGCACCTAAACCCCTGCCGCCCTAAGCCCCTACCCCCTAAGCCGCACCTAACCCCCTACTCCCTGCCGCCGTAAGCCACTACCTCGCATCCGCAAATAAACCCCTGCCGCCGCAAGCCCCTAACCCCTAAGCCGCACCTAACCCCTAAGCTGCACATAATCCCCTACCCCTACCCCCTAAACCGCACCTAAACCCCTGCCGCCCTAAGCCCCTACCCCTTAAGCCGCACCTAATCCCCTACCTCTACCCCCTAAGCCGCACCTAAACCCCTGCCGCCCTAAGCCCCTACCCCCTAAGCCGCACCTAACCCCCTACTCCCTGCCGCCGTAAGCCACTACCTCGCATCCGCAAATAAACCCCTGCCGCCGCAAGCCCCTAACCCCTAAGCCGCACCTAACCCCTAAGCTGCACATAATCCCCTACCCCTACCCCCTAAACCGCACCTAAACCCCTGCCGCCCTAAGCCCCTACCCTTAAGCCGCACCTAATCCCCTACCTCTACCCCCTAAGCCGCACCTAACCCCCTACCCCCCTAAGCCACTACCCCGCATCCGCACCTAAACCCCTGCCGCTGCAAGCCCCTAACCCCTAAGCTGCACCTAATCCCCTACCCTACCCCCTAAGCCGCACCTAAACCCCTGCCGCCCTAAGCCCCTACCCCCTAAGCCGCACCTAACCCCTACTCCCTGCCGCCGTAAGCCACTACCCCGCATCCGCAAATAAACCCCTGCCGCCGCAAGCCCCTAACCCCTAAGCCGCACCTAACCCCTAAGCTGCACATAATCCCCTACCCCCTAAACCGCACCTAAACCCCTGCCGCCCTAAGCCCCTACCCCTTAAGCCGCACCTAATCCCCTACCTCTACCCCCTAAGCCGCACCTAACCCCCTACCCCCCTAAGCCACTACCCCGCATCCGCACCTAAACCCCTGCCGCTGCAAGCCCCTAACCCCTAAACTGCACCTAATCCCCTACCCCTACCCCCTAAGCCGCACCTAAACCCCTGCCGCCCTAAGCCCCTACCCCCTAAGCCGCACCTAACCCCCTACCCCCCTAAGCCACTACCCCGCATCCGCACCTAAACCCCTGCCGCCGCAAGCCCCTAACCCCTAAGCTGCACCTAATCCCCTACCCCTACCCCCTAAGCCGCACCTAAACCCCTGCCGCCCTAAGCCCCTACCCTCTAAGCCTCGCCGCTTTCCCTAACACCTAAGGCCCTACCCGTCCCCGTCGATCACTTACATGCCTTCAAGTCATCTGATCGTCCGTCCGGCCAGGCGTCCTCTTCCTCCGGTCCCGGGGGTCTTCTCTCTTCTTTCCGCCTCTTCGTCCGTCTCCGGGGATCTTCTGTCTTCTTTCCGCCAACTTCCAGCTCCGACGTCCTCTTCAACTAACATTAAGATACAATGGACGATCAATCCGCCATTGTATCTCAATGAAATGTGAAGGGCTCTTCTGATTGGTCGCTGACCTCAGCCAATCAGAAGAGCCCGTCATTCAGTTCTCATTCAGGTCCGTCTTTTTTCCCATTGACATACATTAGCGGTGTGTCGGCGATTTTATGGCCGGCCACCTGGTTCTATTTGTCGGCCCTAAAATCGCGGACACACCGCTAATGCATGTCTATGGGCAAGTCAGCTCGAATTCTGATTGGTCGCCGTTCAATCCGAAATCGGGCTGACTGCCCATAGAGATGCATTAGCGGTGTGTCCGCGATTTTAGGGCCGACAAATAGAACCAGGTGGTCGGCCATAAAATCGCCGACACACCGCTAATGCATTTCAATGGGAAAAAACAAAGGCGGACCTCAATGAGAACTGCGTCTCAGCCTAAATAATAAATTAAATAATAAAAAAAATAATTAAAAAAGAATTAAAAAATAATAAAAAAAAATAATTAAAAATAATAAAAAATTCAATAAAAATAATAATAAAAAAATAAAATATATGCTAATAAGATCAGCCCTTTGCGGACCTGAATGAGAACTGCGTCTCAGCCTAAATAATAAATTAAATAATAAAAAAAATAATTAAAAAAGAATTAAAAAATAATAAAAAAAAATAATTAAAAATAATAAAAAATTCAATAAAAATAATAATAAAAAAATAAAATATATGCTAATAAGATCAGCCCTTTGCGGACCTGAATGAGAACTGCGTCTCAGCCTAAATAATAAATTAAATAATAAAAAAATAATTAAAAAAGAATTAAAAAATAATAAAAAAAAATAATTAAAAATAATAAAAAATTCAATAAAAATAATAATAAAAAAATAAAATATATGCTAATAAGATCAGCCCTTTGCGGACCTGAATGAGAACTGCCTCTCAGCCTAAATAATAAATTAAATAATAAAAAAAATAATTAAAAAAGAATTAAAAAATAATAAAAAAAAATAATTAAAAATAATAAAAAATTCAATAAAAATAATAATATAAAAATAAAATATATGCAAATAAGATCAGCCCTTTGCGGACCTGAATGAGAACTGCCTCTCAGCCTAAATAATAAATTAAATAATAAAAAAAATAATTAAAAAAGAATTAAAAAATAATAAAAAAATTAATTAAAAATAATAAAAAATTCAATAAAAATAATAATAAAAAAATAAAATATATGCTAATAAGATCAGCCCTTTAGCGCACCTGAATGACAACTGCCTCTCAGCCTAAATAATAAATTTAATAATACAAAAATAATTAAAAAATAATTAAAAAATTATAAAAAAATAAATAAAACATAATTAAAAAATAAATAACAAATAATAAATAATAATTTTAAAAAAAATGCTAATAATAATATTACTGCTAATAATAATGCTATTAATGCTAATAATTATGTTATTAATGCTATTATTAATGCTAATAATCCTATTATTAATTCTATTAATGCTAATAATAATGCTATTAATGCTATTAATAATGTTATTAATGCTATTATTAATGCTAATAATCCTATTATTAATGCTATTTATGCTAATAATAATGATATTAATGCTATTAATAATGTTATTTAATGCTATTAATAATGCTAATAATGCTATTATTAATGCTATTAATGCTAATAATAATGCTATTAATGCTATTAATAATGTTATTAATGCTATTAATAATGCTAATAATGCTATTATTAATGCTATTAATGCTAATAATAATCCTATTAATGCTATTAATAATGCTATTCATGCTATTAATAATACTATTAATGCTATTAATACTAATAATAATGCTATTAATGCTATTAATAATGTTATTAATGCTATTATTAATGCTAATAATGCTATTATTAATTCTATTAATTTTAATAATAATGCTATTAATAATGTTATTAATGCTATTAATAATGCTAATAATCCTATTATTAATGCTATTTATGCTAATAATAATGCTATTAATGCTATTAATAATGTTATTAATGCTATTTATAATGCTAATAATGCTATTATTAATGCTATTAATGCTAATAATAATGCTATTAATGCTATTAATAATGTTATTAATGCTATTATTAATGCTAATAATGCTATTATTAATTCTATTAATGCTAATAATAATGCTATTAATGCTATTAATAATGTTATTAATGCTATTATTAATGCTAATAATGCTATTATTAATGCTATTAATGTCAATATTTATCCTATTAATGGTATTATTAATGCTATTAATGCTAATAATAATGCTATTAATGCTATTAATGCTAATAATAATGCTATTAATGCTATTAATAATGTTATTAATGCTATTATTAATGCTAATAATGCTATTATTAATGCTATTTATGCTAATAATTATGCTATTAATGCTATTAATAATGCTATTAATGCTATTAATAATGCTATTAATCCTATTATTTATGCTATTAATGCTATTAATCCTATTATTTATGCTATTAATGCTAATATTTATCCTATTAATGGTATTATTAATGCTATTAATGCTAATAATAATGCTATTAATGCTAATAATAATGCTATTAATGCTATTAATAATGTTATTAATGCTATTATTAATGCTAATAATCCTATTATTAATGCTATTTATGCTAATTATAATGCTATTAATGCTATTAATAATGCTATTAATGCTATTAATAATGCTATTAATCCTATTATTTATGCTATTAATGCTATTAATGCTAATATTTATCCTATTAATGGTATTATTAATGCTGTTAATGCTAATTATAATGCTATTAATGCTAATAATAATGCTATTAATGCTATTAATAATGTTATTAATGCTATTATTAATGCTAATAATGCTATTATTAATTCTATTAATGCTATATAATAATGCTATTAATGCTATTAATAATGTTATTAATGCTATTATTAATGCTAATAATCCTATTATTAATGCTATTTATGCTAATAATAATGCTATTTATGCTATTAATAATGTTATTCATGCTATTAATAATGCTAATAATGCTATTATTAATGCTATTAATGCTAATAATGATGCTATTAATGCTATTAATAATGTTATTAATGCTATTAATAATGCTAATAATGCTATTATTAATGCTATTAATGCTAATAATAATCCTATTAATGCTATTAATAATGCTATTCATGCTATTAATAATACTATTAATGCTATTAATGCTAATAATAATGCTATTAATGCTATTAATAATGTTATTAATGCTATTATTTATGCTAATAATGCTATTATTAATTCTATTAATTTTAATAATAATGCTATTAATGCTATTAATAATGTTATTAATGCTATTATTAATGCTAATAATGCTATTTATGCTAATAATAATGCTATTAATGCTATTAATAATGCTATTAATGCTCTTATTTATGCTATTAATGCTATTAATGCTAATATTTATCCTATTAATGGTATTATTAATGCTATTAATGCTAATAATAATGCTATTAATGCTATTAATGCTAATAATAATGCTATTAATGCTATTAATAATGTTATTAATGCTATTATTAATGCTAATAATGCTATTATTAATCCTATTAATGCTAATAATAATGCTATTAATGCTATTAATAATGCTATTAATGCTATTAATAATGTTATTAATGCTATTATTAATACTAATAATGCTATTATTAATGCTATTAATGCTAATAATAATGCTATTAATGCTATTAATAATGCTATTAATGCTATTAATTATGCTATTAATGCTATTAATGCTAATATTTATCCTATTAATGCTATTAATGCTAATAATAATTCTATTAATGCTAATAATAATGCTATTAATGCTATTAATTATGCTATTAATGCTATTAATGCTAATAATAATGCTATTAATTCTATTAATAATGCTATTAATGCTATTAATACTGTTATTAATGCTATTATTAATGCTAAAATGTTATTATTAATGCTATTAATGCTAATAATAATGCTATTAATGCTATTAATAATGTTATTAATGCTATTATTAATGCTAATAATGCTATTATTAATGCTATTAATGCTAATAATAATGCTATCAATGCTATTAATAATGTTATTAATGCTATTATTAATGCTAATAATGCTATTAATAATGCTATTAATGCTAATAATAATGCTATTAATGCTATTAATACTGTTATTAATGCTCATAATACTGCTAATAATGCTATTAATACTGCTATTACTGCTAATAATAATGCTATGGCTTATATTATTGCTATTGATGATGCGATTATTATTTAAAAAACTTTAAAAAAACAATAAACATATTTTAGATACCCGATGCATTTGCATCAGGCTAACAGCTATAACTACTATAATCAAATTAATGCACGCTCTAGAATCCCGATGCATTTGCATCGGGCTCACAGCTAGTATATAATATACAGTGTTGGCCAAAAGTATTGCCACCCCTGCCATTCTGTCAGATAATACTCAGTTTCTTCCTGAAAATGATTGCAATCACAAATTCTTTAGTATTATCATCTTCATTTAATTTGTCTTCAATGAAAAAAACACAAAAAAAATTGTCCTAAAGCCAAATTGGATATAATTCCACACCAAACATAAAAAAGGGGGTGGACAAAAGTATTGGCACCCTTAGAAAAATCATGTGATTCTTCTCTAATTTGTGTAATTAACAGCACCTGTAACTTACCTATGGCACCTAACAGGTGTTGGCAATAACTAAATCACACTTGCAGCCAGTTGACATGGATTAAAGTTGACTCAACCTCTGTCCTGTGTCCTTGTGTGTGCCACATTGAGCATGGAGAAAAGAAAGAAGACCAAAGAACTGTCTGAGGACTTGAGAAACCAAATTGTGAGGAAGCACGAGCAATCTCAAGGCTACAGGTCCATCTCCAAAGACCTGAATGTTCCTGTGTCTACCGTGCGCAGTGTCATCAAGAAGTTTAAAGCCCATGGCACTGTGGCTACCTTCCCAAGATGTGGACGGAAAAGAAAAATTGACGAGAGATTTCAACGCAAGATTGTGTGGATGGTGGATAAAGAACCTCAACTAACATCCAAACAAGTTCAAGCTGCCCTGCAGTCCGAGGGTACAACAGTGTCAACCCGTACTATCCGTCGGCATCTGAATGAAAAGGGACTGTATGGTAGGAGACCCAGGAAGACCCCACTTCTTACCCCGAGACATAAAAAATCCAGGCTGGAGTTTGCCAAAACTTACCTGAGAAAGCCTAAAACGTTTTGGACGAATGTTATCTCTTTTTGGGCAAAGGCATCAACATAGAGTTTACAGGAGAAAAAAAGAGGCATTCAAAGAAAAGAACACGGTCCCTACAGTCAAACATGGCGGAGGTTCCCTGATGTTTTGGGGTTGCTTTGCTGCCTCTGGCACTGGACTGCTTGACCGTGTGCATAGCATTAAGAAGTCTGAAGACTACCAACAAATTTTGCAGCATAATGTAGGGCCCAGTGTGAGAAAGCTGGGTCTCCCTCAGGGGTCATGAGTCTTCCAGCAGGACATTGACCCAAAACACATTTCAAAAAGCACTAGAAAATGGTTTGAGAGAAAGCACTGGAGACTTCTAAGGTGGCCAGCAATGAGTCTAGACCTGAATCCCATAGAACACCTGTGGAGAGATCTAAAAATGGCAGTTTGGAGAAGGTACCCTTCAAATATCAGGGACCTGGAGCAGTTTGCCAAAGAAGAATGGTCTAAAATTCCAGCAGAGCATTGTAAGAAACTCATTGATAGTTACCGGAAGCGGTTGATCGCAGTTATTGTGGCTAAAGGTTGTGCAATCAAGTATTAGGCTGAGGGTGCCAACATTTTTGTCCGGCCCATATTTGGAGTTTTGTGTGAAATGATCAATGTTTTGCTTTTTGCTTCATTCTCTTTTGTGTTTTTTCATTGAAGACAAATTAAATGAAGATAATAATACCAAAAAATTTGTGATTGCAATCATTTTCAGGAAGAAACCGAGTATCATCTGACAGAATTGCAGGGGTGTCAATACTTTTGGCCAACACTGTATAGCTGTAGTATATAGCTATATATACAGCTGGTATAGACACACACACCTCTCCCTGCAGTATATATGTATAGCTGTAGACACCTACACCTCCCTGCAGTGTATAGAAAATATAGCTGTAGTATATAGTTGTATATACAGCTGCGGTACACACACCTCTGGCACCAGTATATATATATAGCTGTACACACACCTCTCCCTGCAGTATATACAATATATAGCTATATATACAGCTGCTGTACACACACACCTCCGTCCCCTCAATATATGTGACATCTCCTTATGTCCGCACTGTCACACTATGTTTACGGGCTTTGTTGTGTTCTGTCAGGCAGCACGTGATTGGCTGTGGCGTCCTCTTGGCCGTGTGTGATTGGATGAGCCGTCCTGGTGGCCATCCCTTTGTCTTACCTAGTGATGACGACATCACACCGGGAGTGTTACTATAGAGGTGCAAAATGGCTGGTTCTGTGGGCCGGGAGCGGCAGGGAGCCGGTGTGTGTTACAGGGGATGAGGAGCAGTCACCGAGGCTGGTGAGCACAGTGTGGGGGCAGGGTGAACCTGGGAGGATTGTGTACCGGGCGGTGTATGAGTGCTACGGGGAGCCGTCCCTGCTGGCGGTGGTGTGTGCTGGAGATGACTGGAGAGCTGTGTTTATTGGCTGTGTCTGTAGATCCCGGGAAGCGGGAACATGGGGCGAGGGAGCGGGAGGATGGGGCGGGTAGCAGGCAGTGTATCGTTTGCTGGCAGAATCGCTCGCTCGCAGTGCCGCAAAGCATTTTGGGATTCGGCTACATCGCCCGAATCCCAAACTGACGATTATATAAATATATATAGAAGTGATGGTACCAGGCCAAGGGACACCCCAATGCCCACTCGAGGAAGCAATCATGAAGATCACATTGGGGTGCCCCTTGGCCTAGTACCAGACTTTATTTAATATGGGTAAGCAAATCTTTTAAATCGCATTTTAGATCTGTGTCTTCCACACTGGAGTTAGCAGGAATATTTCCTCTTATTATTTTCCATGGCACATATTTATTTAGGTTAATTGAATGGTATGTTCAGGTTATTTTTTTTACACTTATACCTCTCTTTCACTGCACTTTATATTAGGGCCTCATACATTTTGAGATATAGGAATTGTTAAGGTTCTATATTATAGAATATATTTTTTTAAAAATATTTGTGTTGAGAGATGAACGTTTACTAATATTGACCACTCCTAGTTTGATTGTTTCTACACTAATCGTGCTATGGTTGACCTAATATTAGAACCATATGTCGGGCCCACTGGGACGGGGTACTCGGTACCGGACCGGGTTGCTGCTGGGGATGTCACGGAGGCCCTGGTCCGGACCGTGTCCTGGGCTCAGACAAGTAAAAGGGGAATATTTACAAGGTATTAGAGTTTGTCGTGACGCCACCCATGGTTTGTGGTCAGTAATGGGACAACCGCTGCTGCAGAACCTCCGGGGGCGATGTTAGGCAGCTGTAGATGGAATAGCTCTCCGAGGGTAGAGTTGGGTTCACCGGGGCAGTGATGGTTAAAGTGTATGATTTTTGGTTGTGATAAGTGCAGTTCACTTACTTTCCTTCTGCTGCAGCCTTCTTCCAGCCAGCGTTCAGAGCTGACAGGCTGTGGCTCTCCTGGTGGGAACTTTCTGTGGTCCTGCTGGAAGGAATCATTCACAGGCAAGGGAGCAAAGCTATTATTAGATTCTGTTCACAGATAATCATGCAAGGGAGTCAGAGGCAGGGTTCACCGTGTTTACTTTGCTGTTCTTTCAGTACAGCAGTTCAGTTACAGTTCAGTTCTTACACGGGTTACAAACATTCCCCTCCAGGGTTCCTTTCCACTTCCTGCAGCCAGGTTGTTACTCTCTGTGACCCCTCACTCTTTCTCTCGTCTTTTCCAGGCTTTATTCTCTGTGTGTGTGTGTCTCCGGACAGTATAGCGGTAGCTCGGACCCCTGTGGGTCCTCGTGGTTGCCACTGAGCTGCCTGTTCTTTGGGTAGGAACTCCAACCTGGAGTTGGAGCTCCCCGTCGGTGAATCTGGGGAAACCGGGTAAATCGTCGGTCCCCTTCAGAGCCGACACTCTGCTTCTAGCCTAGCCTCCAATAGTCCTTCTTCGCAAGGCTCTATCAGGCTCCCTCCTGTCCCGTGTGATTCTGGTTTCAATATGGAAGGCTACTCCGCCTGTAGTTGGTCGTTTCAACTGTATTCCTCAGATTCAGTGTTACTGATCTGCCTCTTTCCTCACACTCCTGGGTGCTGGCTATGGACGTACTTTCTCTCCGTGGTTTCACTGGCGCTTCGGATTCTGCACTCCATCAGCCCCACTCTTCCACTACATGTGCTTCTGTCTTTACTGCTCAGCCTACCTCGGCCTACTAACTCCTTCCTTCCTACCCTTCCTCTATTTCTACCGTCTGTCACCTGTCCTGCTTGCTGTCCCACCCACTGTTCTCTAAACCCACCACCCCTTGCCCGCCTAGAGTCCTGGGCTCCTTTGTTTGAATTTGGCTGTGAAACTCCATTTGGTGCTACATTAAATGTAGGTGAGCTAATAAGGCCAGCCCCCTCCACTCTGGTTCTGAGCTGTTCCCAGTTGTATGAGCATATCTAAAGGTACCGTCACACCATCCAACATCGGCTGCGATGTCGGATGCGATGCCTCGGGTGCACGCTTGCTTCCGACATCGCAGCCTAGCTGTCACACAGCAAGATGTTGCCGGTGGCGGCGCTGCGATGTTGGCGCTGCGATCACTTGCTGGGCTAGGATCAACCCAGCGAGCCATCTGCTGCAATGCAGCGAATAGGCGGGATCGGCCATGACATCGCTATTGCGGTGCCACACCGAACGATGCCGCAAGTTGTTGAAGTTGACGGGTTTTCCTGCATGCAGGAAAACCTGTCAACTCCGACTTGAACAACTATCATTGTTGAATCATGCATTCACACACAACAACGCAACAACGATGTCGTTTCAACATCGTTCCTGACGTCACTTTTGAACGACGTCGGAAACGATGTTGAAAGGTGTGACGGTACCTTTAGAAGCAACAAGTCTGCTCTGTAGACTTGTCTGCTTAATCTCATCAAAGTGTCTCATACAAGTGTCATGAGATGAATTAGACTAGACTTTGACTGGAAATTATCTCGAAGGTACTGCAACACCGCCTGCTATGAGGATATCTTTCTGCTAAACTCTCAACTTACTACAACCCCTCTCATAGTATAATATCTGTATTTTCTGTTAACTCTGCTATATGTCATCTGTTTTCACCACATTTAATAACCACCAGTATGGCCTTGTTCACACATACCATCCGTTTTTGCCTTAAATCAGTGTTTGGGAACATTTTAAACTGTTTTTTTTCAAAGTCCAAAAACGCATATGCGTTAACGCATGGTGCACTTAAGTGTCAATGCGTTTTTTAACAACACATACGTTTTTGTTCAGCATCCCAAAAAACACTGCATGCAGCGTTTTTGGATGCTGTAAAAAAACGCATGCGTTTTTAAAAAACGCATGCGCTGTTTTAACATGGGGCCCTATGGGAAACGCATGCGTTTTTGCATGGCACATATAGGCACCATGCGTTAACGCATGCGTTTTTGGTGAAAAAATGACTAAGTCCCAAAGGTTCCAAAAAATGTTCAGAACCTCAGGGGACACTTAGAAGAACGGATCTGTTTTTCTAAGGGCTTAAAAAACAGATTGGTATGTGTGAACAAGGCCTATGCCTGTCAAATTCCTTATTTGTAAAACAATAAAAATAGGGGAATTGGGAGTCTGACCGCGTTCCTATTGGTGTAGAAAGAAACTTTTCTTTTGTCATAATTATTTTTTTTTTTTTTTTGTCATAATTATTTTTTATTAAGAGAAACTTTTCTTGACCAAAAAAAGTAATGTTCATGTGATTTAATTTACTACGTGTTTCGGGGCAACCAAAAAAACCCTTCTTCAGGAAAAATCACACAGATATGTTTTTTTTTCCAATTATAATACCTGTCTAATTCCTTAATTACTCAGAAATCTTCACCATGGAAGTGTATTCCAATAACCAAATACATCAAAAAAGACCCCTAAGGGACTATGGAATAGCTTTAAAAATTACCTTTTTATCAAAGAGCTTTCTTAAAAGCACTACAATAGAAATTCTTTACATTAGATCACAAAGATACAATATGGACTCACAATGAAAACATATAATACAATCAAGTCTGGAAAATTTCAGGAGGTTACAATAGCATTTTTAAGTACCTCATGGCACTAAGAGATACACTATACAGGAATATCTGGGAGTCCAATCCGACCCACACAATAGTTGTGCCATACAAATTCCATCAATCCCAAAAATTATGGCTGTGTGTTACAGTGAATTGGTATTTTAAGGATAGGCAGTGCGCTCCACCTACAATACCCTCTTATTCTTATTATATGGGAGGTTATGGTTTGTGCTACTCAGATGTATTAGCACTAAATGTCCACTCACCCTCCCCCGTACACTGTTTACCTCCCACCATTCATAGTTCACCTCAGCCCACTATGGATTAAAATCAGACATGGCAACACACGGGGATCGAGATGAGGCCCCAGATTAAGATGGTACAGACCTGTATGTGTAGAGCTCCCGGCTACCCCGACGCCGTTTCGTCAGTGGACTTCCTCAGGGACTCAGTGTGCCAGTTACAAGCATGTCAAGCGAACTTAAATAGTGCCCTTATTACCTGATGCATTGCCGGTGTGTGAGACCGCCCCTCTGTGCCGTACATTGTGCCTCTAATCATGTGACCGCCTCTGAACACGTGCTCCCGACAACTTCCGGCGTTTGGACCGCAAGCGATAATGACGCGCACATTGCACGTCACCGGCGCCCGTCGGTGACACGCCGGGAGCAGGCGGGGCCAGAGTCCAGTACACATGACTTCGGCAACACGGCAGGAAGAAGGAGGTAATCACCAAACCTATGGGGACAGGACCGTGTAAAGAAATGAGGGCATTCCCAGATTTACCAGTCTGCGTGAAAGTGTTCCACACTAATCTATGGGTATACTTTATAGCTCAAAATTATCATCAAGTGAATTTACATAGCCCATTGTGCCGTGCAGTTCATATATCAAGCTAAAGTGCAAAGTGCTCAAATATAATATATGTTTAAAAAATAATGATAAAAATAGTTACAAAAACAAACATTTACATATAGTGTCACTAAGCTCCATCAGACATATGACGCTCAGAGCTTACATAATCAAAAATAATAACATCAAAGTGCTTGCTCATAGTGCAGTGAGAAAGTGCGCTGCATCTTGATATCTGTTCTTCTTGCTTCCTCCTTTCATTCACTATTCCTCCCAATAGTAAAGCATGGCTCCATCATCAGGATAGGGACAAAATACCAGATCATATCTTATATATTAACAATGTGAATATACTAGAAAAGTACCGTACTTAAAAATGCTATTGTAACCTTCTGAAATTTTCCAGACTTGATTGTATTATATGTTTTCATTGTGAGTCCATATTGTATCTTTGTGATCTAATGTAAAGAATTTCTATTGTAGTGCTTTTAAGAAAGCTCTTTAATAAAAAGGTAATTTTTAAAGTTATTCCATAGTCCCTTAGGGGTCTTTTTTGATGTAATTCCTTAATTGTAAACTTTATCCAGTGGGAAATGTATGTTTTTGGGAGCTGGCTCTGGCATAATCTTAGATCTGGGTGATGGGCTTTGATCAGCTCTTTATACCCTGCTGTGTGGAGCAGCTGTTAATTACCTAAATCATCTGACTTTCCAAAATCCCCTTTACCTGATGCTATAGTGAGCTCTATAAAATTAGAGCTACCATTACTGGTGAAGCCCATGTCATCTTACATGAAGTGTCTTTGATGCTAAGTGTCACAGCTAATTTAATAGCAGTCAGTCATGGCAGAAACCAGGTAATCCACACTCTCTCACTCTCTTTTTTAACTATGTCCTTTATTTCAATGTCTGTTTTCCTGTGTACTTTTGTCATCCACTTTCACTGCCCCATCCCCCCTCATCCACATTAACCCCTCTCTTCTTCCCTCTACCATGTACAGCTCCCATTTTCTTTTCACCTTACTGAATAATCTCAGTCCTTTATATTCCAGGGTTTTGCATCATAAACTGTGTCAGAAACCCAAAAACTACTTGCTCTTTCTCTTTCTACTGATGCTCCTGTCAGGTGATATCTTTCCTAATCCTGATCCACTCTCTGCCAACTTCAACCCCTCCCCCAGCTAACATAGAAAACCCACTAATCTTATTAACATTACTTGCACACCTTCATCTCCTTCTTTCAATTGCACTCTCTGGAATCCACACTCTGTATGCAACAAGCTGCCCTTTATCCACAACTACTTTCTCACTAACTCTCTTAATCTGCTGGCCCTCACTGAAACCTGGATCCAGGATTCAGACACGGTTTCCCCTGCTGCAATCCCCCAAGCTCCATTACTCTCATTCCCTTCTTTTGAAGTACACACCATTAGGCTCTTCCACCCCTCTCCCTCAGATTAGCGGAGTTTCTCCGAATTACCAACCCTTATTCTGGGATATTTCAACATTCCCATAAACAACCCCACCTCCCCATCTACATCACAGCTTCTATATCTAACCACTTCTTTTGGCCTCTCACAGCTCTCAACCTCTGAGACACACACAGATGGTAACATTCTTGATGTGGTCTTTGTTCGGCACTGTTCAACCTCCGCCTTAGATAACTCACCTCTTCCTCTCGCTGACCTCAATATTCTCTCCTTCACACTCCTTCACACTCACAGATCCTCGCCCACCCCAGCACACTCCTATATATCATACATTCTGAAATCTTCAGGCCTTCAACCTTCATACACTCACAGACTCTCTACAGTCATCACTGTCCCCAATCTCCTCCTCCTGTCCTGATCTGGCTGTGAATCACTATGATGACTCTCTCAGAGCACCCTGGACCAAGTAGCGCATCTCACCATCCAAACTTCCCAACACAGAGTAACACAGCCCTGGCTTGCATCACAAACTCAATTCCTCCAGCGTTGCTCTAAGAGTACTGAACGCCAATGGAGAAAAACTCGCTCACCTGAAAACTTTATCTGCAATAAATTTATGCTAAGAACCTACAACTCTGCCCTTCACCTTGCCAAGCAGACTTACTTCACAACCCTGATCTCCTCACTATCCAACATTCCAAAGAAACTCTTTGACACCTTTCACTCTCAGTCCTAAAGCACATATATATAAATAGGAAATACACGATCAAACGTCCCATAGTTTGCAAAAAAACAAGTTATTTTTAATGACAAGTAAAAACAGGGGGTTACAACCACAGTACAAGCAGCAATATGGCAGGCTGCACCACTGACACACACAAGATATATGTGAGAATGCATGGTGCAATTTGTCTGGTCCATGTGGGATATAGTCTTTTTCCGATAATTTTGGTAGTGGATATAGACAATCCCTAAATGAAGTGTGTATTAACTATCAGTCCTAAAGCGTAGGCCCCTATCACTGACCTTTCCGCTGACTATCTATCTTCTTAATTTG
This sequence comes from Allobates femoralis, assembly GCA_033576535.1. Classification (NCBI taxonomy): domain Eukaryota; kingdom Metazoa; phylum Chordata; class Amphibia; order Anura; family Aromobatidae; genus Allobates; species Allobates femoralis. The sequence goes on along the minus strand of JARQOC010000004.1, from coordinate 535,327,887 downwards.
TGGAGAAAATAGAAAACATTTGTCAGGAAATCAGCTCCCAGCCCCAAAGCACTGTTACTCCCATCCCTCACAACATCTCTGGTTCACTCTCCACATTTCACCCAGTCACAGAAGAAGTCCCCAGGCTCCTCTCTCCATCTCATCCTACTACATGCACCACTGACCCGATTCCCTCACATTTACTCCAGTCTCTCTCCCCGGTTATCACTACTTACCTAACCAAAATCTTCAATCTCTCCCTCTCTTCTTGCATCTTTCCTTCCTCATTCAAACATTCTATAATTATTCCATTATTAAAGAAAATTTCTCTTGACCCATCCTGCACAAATAACTACACACCCGTCTCCAATCTCCCCTTCGTCTCTACACCGTTGGAGCATCTGGTCTACTCCCACCTCACCCGTTACCTTTCCACTCACTCTCTTCTAGATCCATTACAGTCTGGTTCCGGTCCCTACACTCTACAGAAAATGCCCTTATCCAAGTGACCAATGACCTTTTGACGGCTAAACATCACGGTGACCACTCTCTGCTTATTCTTCTTGACCTTGTTGCAGTCTTTGACATTGTTGACCACCATGTCAGTGTGCGGCGCCACGATAACACTTAGGCAGCCGACTCACTGTCTGGGTGTTATGTTTTACACCAATCTTTTCTTCACCTCCTATATACAATCTTTCTCCTGCTCTTGTCACCTGCACCTGAAAAACATCTCCAGAATTCACCCCTTCCTCACCATGGAAACAACTAAAACCCTCACTGTGGCCCTGATCCATTCCCGCCTTGATTATTGTAATTCTTTATTGATTGGCCTCCCCCTCAGTAGACTTTCCCCTCTCCAGTACATCCTTAATGCAGCAGCCATGGTCACCTATCTGGCTAACTGTTACTTTGATGCTTCCGCTCTGTAACAGTCATTACACTGGCTGCCCATACACTATAGGATCCAATTGAAATTGCTTGTTCTCACCAACAAAGCTCTTCACGCCATGGTACCTCCCTACCTCTCCACCCTCATCTCTGTCTATCACCCAACCCATCCTCTTCACTGTGGAGTGGAAGCGACTTGAGACTAACATTTGCATTAATCCAAACCTCCCACTCCCGGTTCCAAGACTTCTCCAAAACTGCACCAATCCTCCGTAATGTTCCACCCCAACAAATTAGGACTATCCAAAACGTACACATATTTAGGTGCTCCCTAAAAACGCATCTTTTTAGGACGACTTATCATTCTCATTTAGACATAGGGTAGTCCCTATTGCTCTGAACATAACTTTAAACTCCACCAGACCCAAAAGCTCTACACAGATTGGCTGGTGACCACTTATGCCGCTCTTATCTCTTCCCCATCCCCTCAAATTGGCTGGACCATCATTGGAAATAATCACCTGTACTTTGTGTCACCCCCACCTCTTTGTTAGATTGTAAGCTCTCACAAGCAGGGTCATCATTACATTTGGCTTTAATTATTGTATTTTTTTATAATTGTTTCTTACGACTGTATATGAACCTGTGAATTGTAAAGCGCTGCAGAATATGTTCGCGCTATATAATTGTTATTATTTTCAATATCTATAGATACATCATTTATATTGTCATGTGCTATGTTATAGTAAACTTCCAAGCCTTGTGGATATTTTCTTTGATTTCCTTGTAATATCTCCTATTAATATATTTTGAAATTTAGTTTTTGCTTATGTGTTCTTTGGTAAATTGGTAATTTAATAAAATGTTAATTCTTCATATGAAATTGAATATTGTACTCCATTATGCTCACCCATTTTTACTAAGAGTAGGAGTTTATTCTATAACTAGTTGTCTCCACATTAATTAAGAGGTAATATGCAAATGTGTAGTCATTATGCTCCAATATAAAATATAATTGGTATGTTGTTGTAATATTTGTATTCTAGTGGACAAGGCTTGTCTGGTCTCAGGTACCAATACATACATTTTTATTACAGCCTCAGGAACAAGGGGAATGGCTTTTTAAATTACCTAAAAAGGATATGTAGGTCTCAGAACAAAGGGTTTAAATCATGGATTCCACTAAATTCGTTAAATCAGTTCTACCCAGCTCAAAGACAATGTTCTGTTTCATTGGTTTATATATCACACTTAGGTCTGGGAACTTGCTATCTACCTTATGGAGAGAGGCTTTCTGCAACCATAAGAAGACAGTTAAGTAGGTGAGGAGATTGTAGCCAATTTTCCCCTCTAGGAAATATGCAAATGTGCACTTCAGTAAGGAAGTGGAATAACTCCAGTGCCACCTTTAAGCAGCTCCTCAAAGTCATAATCACTCTCCAGCAAGCTTTTAAGTATGACTAAGGGATTTATGCCAGATCAGAACCCCAAACTACAGACGCTGTGTTTTAGGGTAACTGCCCCTCATCAGTGTAGTGTGTGGGATATTCTGATCTGGCTGTGTGAGTGGGCTAAGACAAGTTCTGGGAACTTGCTATCTACTTTATGGAGCGAAGCTTTCTGTAACCATAAGAAGACAGTTAAGTAGGTGAGGAGATTGTAGCCACATCCCCCTCTAGGAAATATGCAAATTTGCACTTCAGTAAGGAAGTGGAATAACTCCAGTGCCACCTTTAAGCAGCTCCTCAAAGTCATAATCGCTTTCCAACAAGCTTTTACATATGACTAAGGAATTTGTGCCAGATTAGAACCCCAAACTACAGATGCTGCATTTCGGGGAAACCCAGACCTTGTCTTAACCCACTCACACAGCCAGATCAGAATATCCCACACACTACACTGATGAGGGGCAGTTACCCCGAAACGCAGCATCTATAGTTTGGGGTTCTGATCTGGCACAAATTCCCTAGTCATATTTAAAAGCTTGTTGGAAAGTGATTATGACTTTGAGGAGCTGCTTAAAGGTGGCACTGGAGTTATTCCACTTCCTTACTGAAGTGCAAATTTGTATATAAGACTTAGAAAGCTAAAACAAAAGACAAAATCATTATAGACATATAGATATAAATTGCTTTATATGTAAGACTTACCTAATACAAAACACAAAATAATTTAAGATAGATATATACAAGTAGATATAAATTGTCCAAATAATAATCATAGCAAGATATCAAATATTAATCATAACAGCAGTTATGCTTCTATGTACAGTTGTATAGTGGCAAAAACAATAGAGTTCAGTGTAAATTTTCGCTAATTTTGCTGAGATTCTGTATGTAACTAGACCATGCAAAATATGCCTGGGACTTGAGTCAGCAGAAAAGCGGGTTTAGAGCTGGAGCTCCCAAAGCACCAACGTAACCCAGCTCAGGCAATATACTATATGTTTAATAGCTTTGCAAAACAGCCCACATGCTCTTTTCCTAACATAATTGATATTTTCTCTGACTGGGAGCTATTGATGCATGAACTCCTTAGGGGACAAGTATCTTGGCCATTTATTGATATAGTAGACTAGAAAGGTCATATCAAGCAATTATTTATTCAACATATCAGTTATTTGTGTGCATTAAGCAATAGATCACAAGAAAGTGCACGCTTTAGTAAAATATTAAAGTTTGCATAGGACATTGTGTTTACTAAATTGATGTCAATATTTCTGTTCATAATGTAACCTACAGGGTATTGCATCTTTCAATAATTTTCACTTTGCACACTTCATCTTTCAGTCCACCGTCACTCTAAATTCAACACATTACATGTCAATGGAAATGTCAGTGCCCCCTTGATATGGAGAGGAAAAAATCTCCACTGCTATACAGAATATGGTAGAGAAAAACAGAAAACCTGAGCCAAAGAGAACTTGTGTTCACATGCCTGTATAGAATGTTCACAATATACACCAAATTGAATGAAAGAACACCAAAAATAAAGTATGTGCATGTTATGACCAGATACTGACCTCATAAGAAGCAAGATACTGTGTGTGACCGAGTCCCAAAATGGAATCAAAGAATTGGGATGCATTATAAAGCTCAGCTCAGTAAAGGAAGGGTGTGGCTCCCCCTAACTTGTCAGGGGACAGGTAACCAAACGAAATACGAAAAAACCTGAGCCAAAGCAAACCTGTGTGAATATGCCTATATAGAATGTTCACAATATACACCAAATTGAATGAAACAACCCAAAAATAAAGTATGTGCATGTTATGACCTGATACTGACCTCATAAGAAGCAAGATACTGTGTGTGAGTCGCAAAATTGAATCACAGATTTGCATTATAAAGCTCAGCTCAGTAAAGGAAGGGTGTGGCTCCCCCTAACTTGTCAGGGGACAGGTAACCAAACGAAATACAGAAAAACCTGAGCCAAAGCAAACCTGTGTGAACATGCCTGCATAGCATGTTCACAATAAACACCAAATTGAATGAAACAACCCAAAAAAGTATGTGCATGTTATGACATGCAATAAATAAATAAAAACTAGTGTGGTTGAAAACACAGGGTACTTGGTTCATAACCTTTTTACAAAAAACATATTTACACCATCCCATCTCACCAAAGTGACTCATTTCGGGATGGTCCCTACACTAACTGTATTATGACCTTCTACTGTGTCAACTCACCTCATAAGAAGAAGGATGCTGTGTGTGGCCGGATCCCAAAATGGAATCACAGAAATGGAATGCAATATAATACTCAGTTCAGTAAAGGAAGGGTGTGGCTCCCCCTAACTTGTAAAGAGACAAGTAATCAAATGAAGTGCAGAAAAACCTGAGCCAAAGCAAACTTGTGTGAACATGCCTGTATAGCATGTTCACAATAAACACCAAATTGAATGAAACAACCCCCAAAAAAAGTATGTGCATGTTATGACCAGATACATTGCATTAAGTAAATAAAAACTATTAGAATCTGACAGTCCTCAGTGGTTGATACTAGTGATGGGCGAATCCTAAATTACTCGGAATCGCTTGACTCTAGCGAGTCCGAGCACAGGACTCGCTACTCGTTGCGAGTCTAGTGAGTCCAATGTTAATGAATGGGGAAGCGAGTAATAGCGAGTAGTGTGAGATTTACAAATCGCAGATGTGTCTCGGAAGCTTCAGCCTGAAGCAATCCTAGTTTTGTCATTTATTTGCATTGGACTCGTTTACTTTGCAACTGTAATCGCTGGGAAACTCACACAGATAAGAGTCCTGTCTTCTCTGTGTGCTGGCTGCCAGCTCCAGGGTCCTAGAGCCTGCCTGCTGCCTGATGTAGCAGAGCTGAGATTGTTCTCAGTCTGCTCATTCCCTGTGTACAGACATGAATGTCTGTGCACAGAGATGATGTAGCAGTGCTGAGATTGTTCTCAGTCTGCTCATTCCCTGTGCATAGAAATATATATCTATGCACAGGGGATGTAGCAGAGAGGACATCGCGTTTTGGACTGCGTCGGACGGAAGAGGATTTTTTTAATTAAAGATGGAGTCCCTAATGGCTTTTTTTTTTATTTCTAATAAAAAATTTTCTTTGTGTTGTGTTTTTTTTAAAACAATTTAATAGAAATTCATGGCGGTCATGTCTAATATTGGCGTGACCGCCATAAATTTCGGGCTTAGGGCCAGCTGATAATACAAAGCTGGCCCTAACCTCTTTATTACCCAGCGTGCCACCGCTACCAGGGCCGCTGGAAGAGCGGGGTTCAGCGCCAGAGGATGGCGCTTCAATGAACGCGCCATCTTCTGGGGCGGCTGCGGGCTGCAATTTGCAGCGGGGGGTGCCCAGAAAGCTTGGGCATCCCTGCGCTGCGGATTCCAGCCCCCAGCTGCTTAGCTGTACCTGGCTAGACATAGAAATTGCGCGGAGCCCTACGCATTTTTTTTAAATTATTTCATGAAATTCTGAGATTCTGACTCTGAGACTCTGACTCTGAGACTCTGACTCTGAAATTCATGAAATAATTTAAAAAAAATGCGTGGGGCTCCGCGCAATTTCTATGTCTAGCCAGGTACAGCTAAGCAGCTGGGGGCTGGAATCCGCAGCGCAGGGATGCCCAAGCTTTCTGGGCACCCCCCGCTGCAAATTGCAGCCCGCAGCCGCCCCAGAAGATGGCGCGTTCATTGAAGCGCCATCCTCTGGCGCTGAACCCCGCTCTTCCAGCGGCCCTGGTGGCGGTAGCACGCTGGGTAATAAAGGGGTTAATACCAGCTTTGTTATACAAGCTGGTATTAAGCCCGAGATTCTTAATGTCAGGCCACGTTTGACCCAGCCACTAAGAATCTCCAATAAAGGGTTAAAAAAACACAACACAGAGAAAATTTTTTATTTGAAATAAAAAAAAAAGCCATTAGGGACTCCATCTTTAATTAAAAAAATCCTCTTCCGTCCGACGTAGTCCAAAACGCGATGTCCTCTCTGCTACATCCCCTGTGCATAGATAGATGTCTATGCACAGGGAATGAGCAGACTGAGAACAATCTCAGCACTGCTACATCATGTCTGTGAGCAGGCGGGCTCTAGGACCCTGGAGCTGGCAGCCTGCACAGAGAAGACAGCTGGACTCGGCTCGCAATGTAACAGCAGTTATTTGCGAGTTTCCCTGCTATCATTGGCCCAGTAGCCGAGTCTAAGCAAACAATGGCAATCCTAGTTTTGTCAACGTTTCTGACAAAACTAGGATTGATATTGATTTGCATTGGACTCGTGCGAGTAATCACTGGGAAACTCGCAGAGTACCGAGTCCTGCGAGTCCCTTACTACTCGCCGAGTAACGAGTCCTAGCGAGTAGATTCGCCCATCCCTAGTTGATACCTTTTAATGGCTAACTGAAAAGATGGTAAGCAAAGCAAGCTTTCAGGACACTATGGCCTTTTCATCAGGCTAATAAATGACACAGATTCTAAAGACACACGCATATATTCACATGCATGGTGGGATGATGCAGTAAATACGACAGGTGACGTAAAGCAGAAAATAAGGAACAGATTGTATTATTTGTTCTACGATTAGTGGTCAGTGGAGAACTGAAAATTCCTCAGTAAATACAGAAAGCCATAAATCCATGTGAGACAGTTCACAAAAGAAGTGTCAAAAGTGTCAAAGTGATAACGATCTTTGACACATTCAAAACAGGATTTAATGTCTCACATGGATTCATGCATTTTTACATCAATTGAAAGGTCATTTGGGGAGATCACATCTTTGAAAAGATCCCAGTTAGAGGACAATGAACTTTTGACACTTCTTACGTGAACTGTCTAGCATGGATTTATAGCTTTCTACATTCACTGAGGTATTTTCAGGTCTCCACTGACCACTAATCATAGAACAATAATACAATCTGTTCCTCTAATCTCAGAATTTTGATTTTACCTCCCCAGCTCCTCTCCCCCTCCCAAGGATGGCTATTATTTTCTGCTTTACCTCACCTGTTGTATTTACTGCATCATCCCACCCTGCATATGTATATATGTGTGTGTCTTCAGAATTTGTGTCATTTTAGCCTGATGAAGAGGCCAAAATGTCTCGAAAGCTTGCTTTGTTTACTATCTTGTCAGTTATCCATTAAAAGGTATCAGCCACTGAGGATTCTCAGATTCTAATGTTTTTCTATCTACTGGCTAAGGCTGCCTTCACATTTGCAGATGCCTCCGCAGCGTTTTGCGGAGGCATCTGCATGCTGACCGCAGCCCCTATGTTTATAATGGAGCGCACGGCGGTCTGCAGTTGCTTGCAGACCGCCGTGTGCACCCATTCACTCCTATATGTGATCTGTGCGCAGGCGGATGCCTGCGTACAGATCACACACTCTCGTCCGCACCAGGGACGCGACATGTTGCGTCCCTGGTGCGGGCGAGAGTGTGTGATTTGTGCGCAGGCATTCACCTGCGCACAGATCACATATAGGAGTGAATGGGTGCGCACGGCGGCCTGCAAGTATCTGCAGACCGCCGTGCGCTCCCTTATAAACATAGGGGCTGCGGTCTGCATGCAGATGCTTGCAGATGCCTCCGCAAAAGGCTGCGGAGGCATCTGCAAATCTGAAGGCAGCCTAACATGGTATAAACATTTTTTACCTTATCAAAATGGTGGATACCGGAATGTATAGAATCTTTATGGATTTAAAGACCCTTCCGAAGAAATGTGCACAATTGGACCGTGACATATTTTTCCTATCCAAATGCAAGTAGGAGAATCTGATTTTCAAAGGACTCTGGATTGCAAATTATTATTATTATTATTATTATTATATATTTATACTAGCTGTACTACCCGGCTACACCCGGGTTAATAAATAACTGCTGTTAGCTATAACAAAATAGAATTTGAATGTCTTATTAATGACCTGTAGGAAAATAGAAGCTGAGCGGTGATTGGTTGCTATAGGCAGCCTAATAAATCTCCAGCCAACAGTAAACCCTCTCCCCGGCCGGGCAGTATATATTACCTCACACATACACATAATAGACAGCTCATGTGACTGATATCTGCCTTAATTCCCTATATGGCACATGTGTTGCACATTGGCTGTTTTTAATCAGTTGTTTATTTTTGGAAATTAAAGCTACCAGACGTATGAAGCGAGTTGTGTGAGGCGATTTGTGCACATCAGTGTCTGTCTGTGTGGTGTGTGTGTCCCTGGGGTGTGTGTGTCCCTGGGGGTGTATGTGTCCCAGTGGTGTGCGTGTGTCACTGTGGGGGGGTCCCTTTGGTGTGTGTCCTTTTGGGGGGGAAGGGCGTCCCTGTGGTGTGTGTACTTGTGGGGGGAGGGGTATCTCTGGGGTGTGTGTCCATCCCTATGGGGTCTGTGTGTTCCTGTGGGGTGTGTGTCTCTGTGTCCCTGTGGGGTGTGTATGTCCCTGTGGGGTGTGTATGTCCCTGTGGTGTATGTGTCCCTGTGGGGTGAGTGCATGTGTTCCTATAGGGTGTGTATGTGTGTGATGCACAAGAGAAGTCTTGTATGCGGTTGTGGGAGGTAGAGATGTGGGGGGAGAAGAGGAGGAGCTCTTGAGAGGAGCGCAGATTGCGTGAGGGGAGGTATCGTGAGACCAAGTCAGAAATTTATGGAGGGGACAGGTTGTGGATGGCTTTGTATGTCAGGATTAGGGTTTTGAATTGAGATCTCTGGGAGGCGGGGAGCAAGTGAAGGGCTTGGCAGAGGGGGAGACAGGGGAGTAGCGGGGCGACAGGTGGATGAGTCAAGCAGCGGAATTGAGGATGGTTCGGAGAGGTGCAAGGGAGGTTGAGGGGAGGCCGGTGAGCAGGAGGTTGCAGTAGTCGAGGCGGGAGAAGATGAGGGCGTGGACAAATGTTTTGGCAGTATCGTGGTCAAGGAAGGAGCAGATTCAAGTAATGTTTTTGAGCTGGAGTCGCAGGTGGAGGTGAGGGCTTGGATGTGGAGCTTGAAGGAGATGTAAGAGTCAAGGATTACCCCGAGGCACTTAGCATGGGGTACGGGTGAGAGTGTGCAATCATTGACAGTGATGGATAGGTCGGGTAGGGGGGGAAGAGTGACTGGGAAGGGAAGACGAGGAGCACGGTTTTGTCCATGTTGAGTTTGAGGAAGCGAGCGGACAAGAAGGATGAGATGGCAGACAGGCATTACGGAATTTTGGATATTAGGGAGGTGATGTCGGGGCCGGACAGGTAGAGCTGGGTGTCATCGATGTAGAGTATTGAAGGCCGTGGACTCGATGAGTTGGCCTAGGCCAAGGGTATAGATAGAGAAGAGTAGTGGTCCCAGGACCGAGCCTTGGGGAACTCCAACAGTCAGAGGGTAGGGCGAGGAGGAGGTGTGGGAATGGGTGAAGCTGAAGGTCCGGTCTGTAAGGTATGAGGAGATCCAGGAGAGGGCTAGGTCAGTGATGCCAAGAGATTCTAGGATTTGAAGTAGGAGGGAGTGGTCGACTGTGTCAAAGGCAGCAGAAAGGTCGAGAAGGAGGAGGATGGAGTAGTGTTGCTTGCTCTTGGCGGTCAGTAGGTCGTTGGTCTAGAATAGGGGTGAGAATGTGCAAAATAGGGTCTTATCCTTAGGAGACAGGATTATTATGGTGAAATTTAGGAACTGCCCACCTAATAGGGTTGTGTAGCACATAGCCAGCGTGATCGCTGAGAACAATACAGCTGCTGCCAGGAGCATACCTCCACAGGTCACTGTGGTCACGATAAGCATCTGCAGGACAAAGTACCTCAGGGAACATCTGAGGAAGGAGTTTGGGAGAGAACTCCGAAATGCGTTGGAAAATAAACTAGCTACCACCATACCCAGGCATACCGCTGTATCTGGTTTCTCTATCATACAAACACAGCAGTTCGGACCACGAGGTACTTTGTCCAGTAGGTCGTTGGTGACTTTGGTTAGGGCTGTTTCGGTGGAATGGTGAGGTCGGAAGACGGATTGTAGGTGGTTGAAGAGGGAGCCGGAGGAGAGATAGGAGGACAGTTTGGAATAGATATGTTGCTTAAGCAATTTTGAGGCGAAGGGGAGAAGAGATATGGGGCGATAGTTGGAGACTGCTGCGGGGTCAAGGGAGGATTTTTTTGAGGATGGGTGTGATTAGGGCATGTTTGAAGGATGAGGGGAAGATGCCGGTATTAAGTGATATGTTGAAGAGATGGATTAGGGCAGGGATGAGGACTGTGGTGAGGTCAGGGATGAGGTAGGAGGAGAGAGGATCGAGGGCACAAGTGGTGAGATGTGATCTTGCTAGAAGGGAGGAGAGGCGCTCTTCTGTCATGGAGGAGAAGCTACTTTTGGACGAGGGGGGTTGGGTGGTAGAGGGGAATTGGTGAGGGGATTGTGGATTGAAGCTTTCCTTGATTTTGTCAATCTTCTGTTTGAAAAAGATGGCGAAGTCATCGGCGGAGATGAGAGGAGAGAGAGGGGGCGCTGGAGGACGGAGTAGAGTGTTAAAAGTTATGAATAGTTGCTTGGGATTATGGAGAGGGTGGTTATGAAAAAAGAGAAGTAGCCTTGTTTTGCAATGGTCAGTGCAGTGTTGAAGTCGATGAGGGACTGTTTGTACAAGGCGAGGTGTTTGAGGAGTGGAATTTCGTTCATGTCCGCTCAGAGGAAGCCAAGTCAGAGAGAGGGAGAAGGGACTCGGAGAGTGAGTGGAAGTCAATGAGTTTGAGGTTTCTTCGGGGGTGAGGGAGTTTCCGGAGAGGGGGAGCGTGGTGGGGGTGGGGGGAGGGAGGAGAAGGTCAGCAGGTTATGGTCAGATAGGAGGAGGGGTGAGTTTGTGAGGACGGTGAGGGAACAGAGGCGGGTGAAGACAAGGTCTAGTGTGTGTCCGTCATTGTGTGTGGCGCAGGAGGATCATTGGGAGAGGCTGAGGGAGGAGGTTAGAGAACGGAGTCTAGAGGCAGCGGTGTGTGGGGTGTCAATGGGGATGTTGAAGTCACCCATGATGATGTTGGGGATGTCAAAGGAGAGAAGGTGGAGAAGTCAGGTTGTGAAGTGGTCGAAGAAGGTGATGAAGGATCCTAGGGGGTGGCAGACGACAGTCAGTTGGAGGTTGAAGGGGGAGAAGATGTGCAGAGAGTGCACCTTGAAGGAGGGGAGGGAGGTAGAGGGGGGTGGTGTAATTAGGGTGAAGGAGCAGCTGTTGGACAGGAGTGGGCCAACACCTCCGCCGTGGGTGTTGCTGGGGCAGGGCAGGGAGTTTAGGAGAGGGTGAGTCCACCGTAGGAGAGGGCGGCGGGGGAGGTTGTGTCGGAAGGGGTGAGCCATGTTTCGGTCATACCAAGGAAAGAGAGTTTTTTGGAAATGAAGAGGTCGTGGATGAATGAGAGTTTATTGCATACCGAGTGGGCGCTCCAGAGTGCGCCAGATAGGGTGATAGGGGGAGGAGCGGCTTGGGAATGGGTGTAAGGTTGCAGGGATTGTTGGTGTTAGTAGTGGGGGGATGGGCGTGGGCTGGAGGTGACTGTGGGGATGTGGTGAGGGGGACCAGGATTAAGGGAGATGTTGCCAGCAAGTAGGAGGGAGAGGGTTAGGAGGTGTGGGCACGAGAGCTTGCGTGGCGGGTGAGCATGTTTGGAGACAAAGGCTTGGGTGTGGAGGAAACGTTCAGAGGAGTGGGTGAGATGGCTAAGTAGGATGGAGGGGGAGAGTGTTAATGTGTTGCCAGGAGGAGGGATAGGGGGGAATAGCAGGAAGTGGAGTAGGATAGGAGTGAGTGTGAAGAGAAGGGGAAACATTGCATAGGGATATAGGATGCAGTGGGTGTGAGAGGTGGGGCAGGGGGTGAGATGCAGTTGGGGAGTAGGGGTAGGGGGGGCAACAGTTGCAGTGGGAAGGAGCAGTAATAACTGAGAGGAGGAGGTGCAGCCAGGGGTTGAGATGGAGGCAGGGGACAGGAGCGACAGGGGGACAGGTGAAGCAGGAAGGGTGTGTAAAGTGGGTGAATGCCAATCAAGTCCAGGCAATCGCAAGGCACGTGGTGGAGGGATGCAGCCAGAGGATGGATGCAGCGGGGATGTCCAGTGCGGAGGAGTCTTGCAAAGTCAAGCAGGTGCACAGTACATGGAGATGAGATGCAGTGGGGGTGATACGATGAACCTATGAGATGCACTAGGGTGATGCAATGCAGCTATGGTTCAATGGCAAATAGAGGCATACAGAGTCCAGAAGAATGCGAAGTACTTGGGGATGAGGTGAAGCAGTCTGAGAGCAGGTGTAGATACAATACTAGGGATGAGATGCAGCCAGGGATGAGGTGCAGCCGGGGATGAGATGCAGCTGGGGATGAGATGCAGCCAGGGATGAGATGCAGTCAGGGATGAGATGCAGCCAGGGATGAGATGCAGCCGTAGATGAGGTGCAGCCAGAGACATGAAGTTCACTTCTACATACCTATAATACTCATTATGCACAAAACCTTTGTCACAGGACCTCTGACAGACTAAGGAACCACCTTTTGCATGTCTTCTACAGCATCAAAAGTAACTTCCAGGGGAAATTGGCAACACAGAGGAACACACAGAAAGCATGGAACAGAAATTACAATTTTACCATAAATTACAAACTCTTCTGATTCATAACAAGAAAAAGAAATTACATAGACTGCACATCAATTCAGGACTCAATGCAAACAAAACAAAGACAAATCCTGACAACTGGGACAACTACTCCTGTCAAAAGGCATCTAATTGTGTCATCAACCTTTCTGATTACAAACCCAACAAAGTGGAACTTTACATTAAATGTGGTCCGGTTTTTCTGTTGCAGCCTATGAAAACGAAACTGCAAATGCGACCCTAGCCTAAGTTTTATTTTGGCTACTTGTCGATTTAGTAGAATAGTCCAAAATCCTCAACATCTGTTGTTGGTGAGTAGACTTGTATAGTTGTGACATGGATTGGCACTCCTTATAGTTGTATCGAGATTAGTCTATCACTGACTGAATTGTACTTCAGGACTTTGCCAGACAATTTTCAGTTTAGAATAAAACACCATTTCTTCTTTGATTATCATTGGCAGACTAGTTTGTTTGTTTGACTGGAAATGACCGGATTAAGTCCATTTTAGTTTGCTAATTCCAAGTAAATCAAGTCCTGCTCTGTCCAGTTCAGGTTTGATGATATCGAGTTTAGCATGGTTCATGGTTTGTACATTCCGACTTCTGAACTGTTTGATTTTCTGCAGCTTTTGATCAAGTGATATCAGCACCTAGACATCCTTTTGGCTTAAATCCTGGCGCGTCATGAGGCTTGATCCTACTCAGATCGACTATCGGCTCTTCCCCAGTAGCTTACTGAGTTCCTTCTGACCTAGGGGTGCATCTTCCAGCACTATACTGAATTCCTTTAGTTGTATTCTCCATCAAGTTTTCTTGGCTTGATATGGAAGCAGATTGCCAGTCCTTTCTTTTACACAGTAATATGGCTCCCATGAAGTAGCCACACTGAATCAAAGTTGTATGTTGTCAATGCAAAACCATGCCATTGTGCATCATCTTGCTGCTGACACTGGCACTGGGCAGTATGCTTAGTTTGGTACCTAAGGTGAAACCTGTCATGTCTGCTTGGGGTATTGCTGATGGCAAAATACAGTGCTGCTGGCATGACTTTCAACATTACCAATACACACAACAAATGCACAATACAGACAAATACACAATATAGAACATAAAATACACAATACAGACTACAAAATCATAATTCATACATTAAATATGCAATGACAATCAAATATACATAAAAAATACACACAGAAAATAGACAATACAAACAAACAAAAATACATAGTACAGACATCAGATACATAATACAGACATTACCCACACAATACAAGCAACAAACACAACAGACATACAAACAATACGGTAACTCATCGCTCTACAGCAGTGGTCACCAACTTCAACTCGGGGGTCGCTAATGGTACCTTTACACACCGCTACTGGATGGTGGCAACAACCGGGTACATGAGAGAAATGTATCTTGCACCGCCAATTCAACCCGAGGTAGCGGCGTGTGAAGACGGTGGTAGCCACCCGCCAGTGGCGGCACCTGTTTCAGAGCACTGCCCTAAAACCGGTGGTTACCCAGCCGATGGTAGCGACCTGTATCCGGCGTGTAAAGAAGGAACAGAAGGGTTGTTTCTACACCATGCTATGTACCTGGTATGTACCTGGGGCGTGACACAGCCTCCGGGAAACCAATCCCCTTCAGCGATCATAGGAGGAAGCTCCTGCGTTACAATTGGTTGTTGCTGCATAGGGCGGCATATTTAAGGAGCTGACCAGTCACACTACACAATTGCTCGAGCGTCATGTATTAATTAGCCTCCTGCGCTGGCTGGCCAATCATGATGTTATTGCTTTGTCCTATCAGCGTACGGACGTCTCGTAATCCACAATTGTGGCACGTCTATGTGCTGTCCCTGCTGCACCAGGTCCGCCCATATTAGCTTGTTGTAGCGGTGTGTAAATGAGGTAAGGTGCTCTGCAGAAGGTAACTTGAGACACCGGCGGTGTATCCAGAGATAGATGTAACCTACCGCAGCGCACCTTGTTGCGGCGTGTAAAGGTGGTGTGATTACCGTTTGCAACCGTTTGTGCGTGCTCGTGCACGTGAAGCACCCGGTTGTTGCCACCATCCAGTAGCGGCTTGTAAAGGTACCATAACAGTGCAGGTTTTCAGGATCTCCTTAGTATTGCACAGGGGTTGGAATCATTACCTGTGCATTTGATCACATTATCACCTGTGCAATACTAATGAAATCCTGCAGTGTTGGCGGGACCTCTGCTCTACAGTGCTAAATAAAAACAGTCCAATATACTCAATTCAAATAATATGTAACAAAATCACTTTACAAGGCTAGACTAACATGATTAAGGCAGACATGTCTGATTAAAAGTTGCATATGAATGAGCCACTCTACATACAATGAGAGAGCTCACCTACTGCTGAGACAAGTATCTGTGTTCATTTTGCTAATCTCTGCAGAAGCTGCCATTCCCTCTTTTCAGAAAGCCAATCCATTATTTTAAAAGAATTGTTGAGGTGAAGTGCACATCTGAGCTGTGCTTTGCATTTTGAACGCAACTGCGTTTTTAGATAAAACGTGGTAAAAATGCATGCGTTTTTTTTCCCATAGACTTGTATTGGAAAAACGCATGCAAACACGATAAAAATGCAATGGAAAATGCAGTTTTACCCTGCATTTTTACCGCGTTTTATGCAAAAACACAGTGAAAAACGCAATGTATTCAAAATGCAGCAAAGAACATGATGTGAAAAGGCCTAATCCATTGACGATTGTATAGTAATGTGTATACATCACTAAATGCTTTTTGCAAAAATAGTAATAAAGACTATTACCGTGTCAAAATAAAGTTACCAAAATAAAACTGACATAGTTCTACTGACTGTAGAAAATATAAGACTTTAGAAAAATTGTTGTATAGAATAGTTTTATTACTAATATAATATGGACCAGTGATTAGTGTACTGTTCTACCCACTCTACGCTTCCACTTCCCTTGTGATGGTTGACAACACTCGCTATGGAGCCATGCCTGATCTAAATCGCCAGCCCTGCACAAACAAACAATGTAGGAGCTGAGATCAAACATAGTCTCAGTGTCTCAGTGTCAGGGAGATCTCATCTCCCTTTACTATGTGTAGTGAATGGGTGTGACTAAGGCTGCCTTCAGATTTGCAGATGCCTCCGCAGCGTTTTGCGGAGGCATCTGCAAGCATCTGCATGCAGACGGCAGCCCCTATGTTTATAATGGAGCGCACGGCGGTCTGCAGATGCTTGCAGACCGCCGTGCGCACCCATTCACTCCTATATGTGATCTGTGCGCAGGCGGATGCCTGCGCACAAATCACACACTCTCACCCGCACCAGGGACGCAACATGTCGCGTCCTTGGTGCGTACAAGAGTGTGTGATCTGCACGCAGGCATCCACCTGCGCACAGATCACATATAGGAGTGAATGGGTGCGCACGGCGGTCTGAAGGCAGCCTTACAAAACTGGAGGATGAGAACTCACTGACTCTACATATACACATGTTTTAACCCTCCATGCAGTGGCGTATCTTAAAGCTCAAGTGTCCTAATGCAAAACCTAGTAAACAGACAGCAGGTCCAAAAAAGCGATACTACCTCAAATATCAGTATATCAATATAACAATTTATTTATTTATCAAAAACCAACACATGAAGTAATCACACAAGAATAAAATCATTTAAAACTGCTTGATACAGCTATAACAGTTCATATGACAAAAATATATCATATAAAGCCTTGACACCCATTGCCCCAACTGGTTAAAATGATGTAAAATTCATCAAAACTTGAAAATGATGTTTTCTCTAAGACTCATAGAGTACATAAATATACAAAAAGTACAAAAAGGCTAGGGTCACACATAAGCCCTTGGTCCGTTTTTGGCTTCATTTTTGGCATTTTTTTTTTCTAAGTCCAAAAACTGATAGAAAAACGGATTGGATGTAATAAACACCCTGTCCGTTTTTTTCTGGACCTCAAAACATTGCTCTGTCCGTTTTTGAGCCAAAAACGTTGCTAGCAACGTTTTTGGCATCAGTTAAAAAACGCATGCGTTTTTTTAACATGGGGCCCTATGGGAAACGCATGCGTTAACGCATGGCACATATAGGTACCTGCGTTAACGCATGCGTTAACGCATATGCGTTTTTAATGAAAAAAAGTGAAAAAATTACTAAGTCCAAAAACGTTCAGAGGTGCAGGAGGCTGAAAAAGCACCCAAAAAAAACGGATTGGTCATGGAAATCACTTCCAAAAACGGACTTCTATGTATGACCCCAGCCAAAGGAAGGTTCCTTTGTACCTGGTACAGGATAAATTTATCAAGGATTATCCATGATGCAAATCCATATAAAGCGGCCGTCACACGCAACGATTTCTTGCCCGATATCGTTTAAGCGATCTCCTTTTTGATCGCTTAAGCGATATCGGGCTTAAAATCGTTGCATGTAATCAAGCAATTTACGATGTGAAATCGCTTGATCGTGACATCGCAGATCTGAGCTCCGGAGCTCAGATCTAGCGATGAACGATGTCACGATCTGCTTCATCGTGGTGTATAACACCACGATGAACGATCTCCCAGTGGCAGAGCCTATGCTGGGTGATGGTAACTATGGTACACGTCGGGTTACTAAGCGACGCGCGGCGCCTAGTAACCCGATGTGTACCATAGTAACCAGCGAGATCGCGGCTCCACATCGCTGGTGAGTCTGTCTGTGTGACATCTCACCAGCGATGTGAGCGATATTGTAAGCGATTGCGCGTGCACGTGATCGCTTACAATATCGCTAGCGATATCTGTGTGTGTGACGGCCGCTTAACACAATACAGGTGTACATACACAAGATCAGATATATATCCCCCTATGCAATTTTAATTATGGAACCTCACACAAACAAAAAAAGAGAGAAAGTGCAATCAAGACCCCAATAGTACCTGTCATGCACAATACCAGAGCAAATTTTGCACCAAGGTCTAGCATATGGTCTAGCAGCATGAAAAAAAGGGGATTTAGCATGACCATCAATTAGCACATGTGACGAAGCTGCCAGGCGCAGGCAGCGATACGCGTGGGGAGCGCCCTCCCTTGCACTCCTATGCTTTGGAACTGGTAAACTGGTTGCTTTATTTAGTAAACCACCCGTAGACTAGGTTAATGGATCCTCTCTCTATCTACTTTAATCTCTGTAGCTTACCTCCCTATAGGATTAATATGTGCTAATTGATGGTCATGCTAAATCCCCTTTTTTTCATGCTGCTAGACCATATACCTTGGTGCAAAATTTGCTCTGGTATTGTGCATGACAGGTAATATTGGGGTTTTGATTGCACTTTCTCTCTTTTTTTGTTTGTGTGAGGTTCCATAATTAAAACCTATGTGCATAGGGGGATATATATAAAACTTGTAAACTATACTTGTATCATACATAAAGGACCCATTTGGTGCAAAATCCTCTCTGATCTTGTATATGTACACCTGTATTGTGTCATATGGATTTGCATCATGGATAATCCTTGATAAATTTATCCTGTACCAGATACAAAGGAACCTTCCTTTTTGTACTTTTTGTATATTTATGCATTCTATGAGTCTTAGGGTACCTTTACACGCGGCTACATTTCTAGGGTGGCTACAGGTAACTTACTGGTTGCAGTGAAATCATGGAGAGATTATTCCATTTGTACACAGCAACAAGATAGAACCTTGTCTCCATGATTTCACTGCAACAAGTACCGTATATACTCGTGTATAAGCCGACCCGTGTATAAGCCGACCCCCCTACTTTTGCCCCCAAAAACTGGGAAAACTTATTGACTCGCGTATAAGCCGAGGGTGGACTCCAGCACTGGTATACAACCCCCAGCAGTGAGGTATACAGCAGCCTCCCCAGTGGTAGTATACAGCAGCAGCCCCAGTGGTAGTATACAGCAGCCCCAGAGGTATATACAGCCCCATATGCAGCCCCAGAGGTATATGCAGCCCCAGAGGTATATGCAGCCCCATATGCAGCCCCAGAGGTATATGCAGCCCCAGAGGTATATGCAGCCCCATATGCAGCCCCAGAGGTATATGCAGCCCCATATGCAGCCCCAGAGGTATATGCAGCCCCATATGCAGCCCCAGAGGTATATGCAGCCCCAGAGGTATATGCAGCCCCAGAGGTATATGCAGCCCCATAGGTATATGCAGCCCCAGAGGTATATGCAGCCCCAGAGGTATATGCAGCCCCAGAGGTATATGCAGCCCCATATGCAGCCCCAGAGGTATATGCAGCCCCATAGGTATATGCAGCCCCAGAGGTATATGCAGCCCCATATGCAGCCCCAGAGGTATATGCAGCCCCATATGCAGCCCCAGAGGTATATGCAGCCCCATAGGTATATGCAGCCCCAGAGGTATATGCAGCCCCAGAGGTATATGCAGCCCCAGAGGTATATGCAGCCCCATATGCAGCCCCAGAGGTAAATGCAGCCCCATAGGTATATGCAGCCCCAGAGGTATATGCAGCCCCATATGCAGCCCCAGAGGTATATGCAGCCCCATAGGTATATGCAGCCCCAGAGGTATATGCAGCCCCAGAGGTATATGCAGCCCCATATGCAGCCCCAGAGGTATATGCAGCCCCATATGCAGCCCCAGAGGTATATGCAGCCCCATATGCAGCCCCAGAGGTATATGCAGCCCCAGAGGTATATGCAGCCCCATAGGTATATGCAGCCCCAGAGGTATATGCAGCCCCATATGCAGCCCCAGAGGTATATACAGCAGCAGCAGCCCCAGCCCCAGGGCTGTATACAGCAGCAGCCCCAGGGCTGTATACAGCAGCAGCCCCAGGGCTGTATACAGCCGCAGCCCCAGGGCTGTATACAGCCGCAGCCCCAGGGCTGTATACAGCCGCAGCCCCAGGGCTTTATAAAGCAGCAGCCCCAGGGCTGTATACAGCCGCAGCCCCAGGGCTGTATACAGCCGCAGCCCCGGAGTTATACAGGCCCCCCATCAAGTTCCAGGGCCCCCCCCCCTTGCGCGCCAGCCTGTAAGGTAAATTCATACTTACCAGTGTCCAGTCGCGCCGCCCGCAGCTGCCGACATGACGATCCCGGGCTCCATTCAGCGTCTTCCCGCGGCTTCCTGTAGTCGCGGGCAATGACGTCATTGCCCGCGACTACAGGAAATGCGGAAGACGCTGAATGGAGCCCGGAATCGTCATGTCGGCAGCTGCGGGCGGCGCAACTGGACACTGGTAAGTATGAATTTACCTTACAGGCTGGCGCGCAGGGGGGGGGGGGGGCCTGGAACTTGATGGGGGGGCCTGTATACCTCCGGGGCTGCTGCGGTTATTTTTTTTTTTTTCATATACCGTATATACTCGCGTATAAGCCGAGGGGGGACTTTTCAGCCCAAATTTTGGGCTGAAAAACTCGGCTTATACGCGAGTATATACTGTAAGTTACCTGTAGCCACCCTAGAAATGTAGCCGTGTGTAAAGGGGCCCTTAGAGATAACATCATTTTCAAGTTTTGATGAATTTTACATCATTGTAACCAGTTGGGGCAATGGGTGTCAAGGCTTTATATGATATATTTTTGTCATATGAACTGTTATAGCTGTATCAAGCGGTTTTAAATGATTTTATTCTTGTGCGATTACTTCATGTGTTGGTTTTTGATAAATAAATAAAATTGTTATATTGATATACTGATATTTGAGGTAGTATCGCTTTTTTCGGACCTGCTGTCTGTTTACTAGGTTAGTCTTTATTGGTATAGCGATCCCTGTACCCTATATATATATACATATTAGTGGTGCCCTCCCCTATTTACGGTTATTGACTAATGCAAAACCTCCAATGGGTAGTGATGAGCGAGTATGCTCTGCGCTGCTCGGTACTCGCACGAGTATCCCGGTACTCGGGATGCTCGGCGAGCACCGAGTACCGCCGAGATGCTCGGACTGCTCGGTAATAATAAGCGATCTGACACACGTACACAGCTCACTTCAGTGCACACAGTGAGCTGGCACCTCACAGAGAGCAGATTCATTGTTAGGATCCCTCTGGGGGCCACAGCAAGGTGTTGTATGTTGCAGCAATTTCAAAAAGCCCTCCCTCCCGCCTTTCCCAGCAATACTTGTTTTATAACCGGAAGTCTGTGGACGGAGCCTGTCACTCATTGACTTACATTGGGCTCGGTGCTCGGCCGAGTACACGAGTATCTTGAGATGCTCGGCCAGAGCACCGAACACCCGAGCATTTTAGTACTCGCTCATCACTACCAATGGGCCTTCAATTATTGCTTGCTGCCTTTCTGAGTGTCTGGCCGCATCATGAAAGGGGCAGGGCTAAATAGCGTCATGCCGTTAGCCCCGCCCCTTTTCATGACGCGGCCAGGCTCTGAGCAAGGAGAGAGGGGCGTGCATAATTACAGGCACGCCTATTGAGACTATTATAGAAACAGAGAACTCACACAGGACAAAGTAATATAACCTTTACTTTACAAAATCGATTTTTTTCTGCAAAAGGGATGTCTAGAAATGATAAGAGGGGGTGCAGGGACAGGTCTAAAGATGTGGGGGGAATCAGTTTGTGGGGTTAGGTTCCCTTTAATAGCCATAGTCTAGGGTCACACATCAGGTTTTTCTTTTAAAAACCTGATCCGGTTTTGAGCTTTGAAAAAGCTCAAAACCGGATCAGGAAACGCTCCTTATAGGAGCCTATGGTAAAAAACGGATTTCTTCACAAGCAATCCGGTTTCCCTCTCCATCTCTACAGCCTGCGTGAAAAATCATGCAGGCTGCAGTTTTCTGAGCGGTTTTAACATCCGCAATGCGGATGTTCCCGCATATACTCTGCTTATCCCGGCTGCCGCCAGGATAAGCATAGTGCTCTGTTGTTAGTAAAACTATTTATTTTATTAATAAATGCTTGTACAATGTCTCTAGGGGGTGCCCAGTCCCCCTAGAGACCATACACCCACTTTGGTGGGCTTATACTGCTATAATGTGTTATGTACAACAGCTGACTCCGGTCAGCTGTTGTACAGTTTTATGAATGAAAGCGCCGGGCTCCTCAGAGCGGCGCGCATACTATTGCTAATGGTATAGTATGTGCGCCGCTGTCTGAGGTCCTGAAGCCACTTAGAGTAGATCTATGGCCATCCTGAGCAATCCGGTTACCGGATTGCGGCTTCAGCAATCCGGTTCCCGGATTTCTGAATGTCTGAAGACAATTGCGTTCACCGCATCCAGATCTGGATGCGGTGAGCGCAATTTAGATTTTAAGTGTGACCCTAGCCAGGGGCAGACCTACCGTGGTGCAGCTGGTTCAGCTGCACCAGGGCCCCGACCGGCTAGGGGGCCCCTCAAGCCTGCAGGAGGGCCTCCAGCCGCCCCCCGTGACCCTGTGTCAGAGGAGAGGAGGTTAACTGAGGGAAGCTTCCCGCTTCGCTTGGCTGATCCCACCCCTCTTCTCCTCCGCCGCCCCGGCTCCCAGGATTGCAATGCGCGGCTCGGCGCAGGTAGGGGCCGCATCACCTGCTGCACCTTACCACAACCCCCCCCTTGCCGACATCCACTAGCAACCCCCCCCACTCCTCGCGGACATTCACTAGCACCCAACCTTCCCCCCCCGGCTCCTTAGCAGCAGCTGCAGCACCCGGGCCCTCCAGGCTCAAGGTCCGCCACTGACCCTAGCCATAGTCTTTTTCTATAGGCCAAAGAGACTTTTTGGGCTCCCCCATGGTGCAGGGAATGGGTGTGATTGCAACCCCTGCACCAGTTGTAGTTAAGCCCCTTGCCAATGTACTAGTGCATCTCAATAAATTAGAAAATCATCAAAAAGTAAATTTATTTAAGTAAATCAATACAAAAAGTGAAATGCATATATTATATAGAGTCATTACAAACAGAGGGATCTATTTCAAGTGTTTATTTATGTAAATGTTGATGATTATGGCTTACAGCCAATGAAAACCCAAAGGTCATTATATCATAAACCTAATGTAAGGAGGATGAAGGGATAAAAACCACGCTGCCATATTTCCTGAGACATCAAAGGGTGAATATAATATTGTTTTAGTAGTCAACGTGTTTCAGAGCTTCCAGAAACGCCATGAAACATGGCAATATTACATTGAATTTTGCTGATATTCTAATTCATTGAGATGCACTAGTATGTATGTGTACTCCCATATCCTTTTCCTGTGTGTACCAGCCACACCATGCACAGGCAATCACACCGCAGCTGGTTGACGCTACATACAAGAAGTTAATGAGAGTGTGCACACACACAGGGCAATTCTCATCTCATCACAGGATGAGAACTTATGCTATAGTGTCAGTTTATGCAAGGCTGCAGGTTTACATCAAGCAGTGCTCCAAAAGTCATGGTAAATCACAATGTGATGGTAATTGAGGAAGCAGAAAGATGCACTGAGCCATTGGTCATGCCATGGTTGCACTGAATGTGTATCTTTTGCATAAGTAATAAAACTTTCTCTATACATCAAGGATAGGTCTAAATATTATAAATTTAGTTTAGGGGGTGACATACTATCTTTAAAATCCCTGCTCATTATAATATTTATTCATTTCTGTGGCTAGGGTCCCACTTGGGTCAGCCCTTACGGCTGACGCAAGTGCTAAAAACATAGAACTTTTCCCTGCAGTGCATAGCATTAACACTATGTGCTGCCAGAGAACGCTGCCCCATAGAAAACCTTTGTATACCTTAGCAGCGGCCACACAGGGAGTGTACTTTATGACAGTGATAAAGCGCACTCCCTGTGTGGCCGCTGCTAAGGTATAGAAAGGGTTTGTATGGAGCAGCGTTCTCTGACAACGCTATGCGCTGCAGGGAAAATTTCTAAGTTTTCAGCGCTTGCGTCAGCCGTAAGGGCTGACACAAGTGTGACCCTAGCCTATTGCACTATTAATTCCATAGTACTTCACATACATTTGCAACACTGCCTTTGCAACGTTATGCCTTTGGAGTGTGGGAGGAAACTGGAGGAAGCCCATGCAAACACAGGGAGAACATCCTTGCAGATGTCATCCTTGGTGGGATTTGAAGCCAGGACCCCAGCTCTGCAAGCCTGCAGTGCTAACCACTGATCCACCATGCTCATTCTATGCCTTGCAGTGTAGGAGGAGGTCTTAGTCAGTGACAGCAATCTCTGTAGACTCACTTGGACTGGAAAATCTGTCAATCACTGCCAATTACAATAAAAAAAAAGCACTCATTATACTGAATATTTTCTCACAAACCTATGTATCAATCTTGTTAGCTTCTTCTGCTTTATACCACGTCACTAATCTGTTAGGTAGCATTTCCGAGATGAGCAGGTTCCTTTTGAGGAATGCTTAAAGTTTTCATGCCAGTTAATTGCTTAGGTAACTATAAATATGATTTTACAGTGAAAAGACAATAAAATTCTGGTATTTGTATAATGCTTTATAATTGATGACTTGGTGGTACAGGCTATCATTTTTAGATATGTAGGTAGGGGTCTTGCTCCTAATATGCTCGTTGACCAGCTGTCCGAATGAACCATCATACTTGGTTCAATGAAATATAACTAAACTGCATTGATGAGGTAGTGTCAGACACAATCTGAACAATAAAACATATGCAGCTGTCAAACAAGCCCAACGGCTCCTTGACACAACTGCAGGGTGCTGAGAGATGAAACAACACCACCTAATAACGACACCCAACTTTAAAAGTTTGCTTTTATATTAGACAAATGTCAACCAAACCCACCGATGTCAGAAGGCTTGGCCAACAGATTCCGGACTCTGTCCCAACACCGGCCCGAACGTTCAGTTGAGCCAAAATTTGCCCGACATCTATCTTTTAAGTATTATTTAATAGAAGAAAAACACTTTTGTGTGTAGAGACTCATACTTCCATTTGATAGACTGTTCAGGTATCTCTCAGTGATATGCTTAGTAAGTTATCGTGTTGATACCTATTTTATTTTACTCAGACATGAACAAAGCCTTACACGATTTTGTTAGCCAGGTTCATTTTGATGGAAAAAATCATGAATTTTTGATGTTCATAATATATATTCAATCTTTGTCATTAATTTTTTTGTTCATTAAAGTTTGGCTCTCATTCTGTAATAGGAACAGGAAAACAGAATTCATGCTGGGAATAGATCAGCCACATCAAAGGACTCAAAAGGTCACGTTTCCATCACAGCGTCTATCATTTGCTGCTCTATTTATTCCTGTTAACAATCGACAGAGGTATGCTCCACAGATGTGAAGGAACCCCATAGATGGAAAAAAAACAAATCTGTAGCTTGTTACTGTTAAAGGTACTCAGGGCACAGAATGACCATTCATACCAAGTACAGGTATGGCTATATATATACAGTACAGACCAAAAGTTTGGACACACCTTCTCATTCCAATGCCAAGAGTGTGCAAAGCAGTAATCAAAGCAAAAGGTGGCTACTTTGAAGAACCTAGAATATAAGGCTGCGTTCCACATTTGCTTATTTTGCTGCGCTTTTTTGCGCGCGCTTTTTGCCGCGTTTTTCGGCCGCGCAAAAAAGCGCAACAAAATACGCAGGGGCTTTCACACACTGCGCTTTCTTTACTCCAGAAAGCGCAGTGATGTCACAGCGGGGAGGAAAAATCCTGCTTCCTCCTCCCTCTGTGACATGTGTGACAGCCCCATTAGATTTCACAGTGTATTAATATACACTGTGAAATCTAAATTAAACAGAGGCAAGTGTATGTAAAATAAAAAAGAATGAATACTTCACTTGTCCGACGCCTTCTCCCTCTGTGCGATCTCCGGTTCCAAGTGAGATGTGTTCTGCCAGGACCTGTGGTGACGTCAGAGGGGGCGTTCCCGGGGCGTTCCTAGCGCTGATTGGCTGTTCGCGGTCATGTGATGTGTATCACATGACCGCGAGTCCAGGGAACGCCCCTCTGACATCACCACAGGTCCTGTCAGTACACCTCTCACTTAGAACCAGAGACCGGACAGCGGCAGAAGGCACCGGACAGCGGGAGAAGGCGTCGGAGAGGTGAAGTATTCATTCTTTTTTATTTTTCATTCACTTGCTTTTGTTTAATTAGATTTCATAGTATATATCAATACACTGTGAAATCCAATGGGTGGCCACAGCTGTCACAGAGGGGAGGAGGAAGCAGGATTCTTCCTCCCCTCTGGGAGAATACGCAGGAGCAGCTGCGTAAACAATTGACATATCAATTGTTTACGGAGCTGCGCTTTCTCCCGGAAAACGCAGTGCGTATTTTTGCGCAATGTCTGCACTGCAAAGTGAATTTCACATTCACTTTGCTGGCCGACAAAAGGCACATTGCGTATTTTGAAAAGCGCGCGTAAAAAAGCGCAGCAAAATACGCAATGTGTGAATGCAGCCTAAGGGCCCTTTCACATCAGCGTTTTTTTTCAAATCGCCGCAGATGCGGTGAAAAAAACGCATCTGCCGCGATTACCGCATACCGGCTGCACTTGCGGCGCGGTTGCGGTTTTTTTCCATGTAAAGTATAGGCGGACTTGCGGCAGGTGCGGTTTTGCACTTGCGGCAGGTGCGGCCGCGAAAAAAACCGCGGCTGACCGCGGTTTTTTTCGCTGCCGCACCTGCCGCAAGTGCAAAACCGCACTTGCCGCACCTGCCGCAAGTCCGCCTATACTTTGCATGGAAAAAAACGCAACCGCGCCGCAAGTGCAGCCGGTATGCGGTAATCGCGGCAGATGCGGTTTTTTCACCGCATCTGCCGCGATTTCAAAAAAACGCTGATGTGAAAGGGCCCTAAGACACATTTTCAGTTGATTCACACTTTTTTGTTAAGTATAAAATTCCACATGTGTTAATTCATGGTTTTGATGCCTTCATTGTGAATCTACAATTTTCATAGTCATGAAAATAAGGAAAACACTCTGAATCAGATGGTGTGTCCAAACGTTTGGTCTGTACGGTATATATATATGTATATATATATATATATATATATAAATATACTAAATACACCTTTCAACCTGCTTATTTTCCAACTATCTCCGCCCTTCTCTGGCTCTGTGACGTCTATGCTGTCAATCAAAGAAAAGGAGGAGTGGTGGAGATTGAGGGAATACAAGAAGGTGGGAAGGTGTATTTAAATTATTAACCCCACCATGATGCACAAGCACTTTTACTTGATTTAAAGGGAACCTGTAATTAAATAAAATTGGGTGTGTTCAGAATAATAGCAGTGTGGAGTTCCATTATTGAGGTCAATCATTCTGTGAAGAAACAGATGTAAATCAAGTGGGCCTTATTTAATGGTGAAGCCAGCACATGTTGTATATGCATTTCTCCTTGAAAGTCTGAGATATATGGGTTGTTCGAGACAATGTTCAGAAGAAGAAAATTGATTGGATAGGGTAAAACCTATAAAGAAGTGCAAGCAGCTAAAATGATCTCTTATGCTTTAAGATGGAATGCAAAACCAGAAAGTTGTGGAAGAAAATGGAAGACTGCCATTCAAATGGATGGAAGAATAGCCAGAATTGAAAAAGGCTCAGCCAATGACCAGCTCCAGGATGATCAGTCTCAAGTTACCTGTGAGTACTATGACAGTTAGAAGACGCCTGTGTGAATCTAATCTATTAGCAAAAAGTCCCTGCAAAATCCCACTGTTAAAAAAAAGACGTACTGAAGCAGATATAATTTGCCAAAGAACACATCAACTGGCCTAAAGAGAAATGGAGAAACATTTTGCTGACTGAGGCTGAGGTCACATATAGAAATCCGTTTTTGGAAGTGATTTCCATGACCAATCCGTTTTTTTTGGGGTGCTTTTTGAGCCTCCTGCACCCCTAAACGTTTTCGGACTTAGTCATTTTTTGACCAAAATTCAAGAAAAAACGGATCCGTTTTTTTAAGGCACCCCAAAAAAACAGATCCGTTTTTCCATAGGGCCCATGTAAAAAAATTTTTTTTTTTGAAAAACGAACTCCAAAAACGTTGCTAGCAATGTTTTTGGCTCAAAAACGTACATAGCAATGTTTTTAGGTGCAGAAAAAAACGGACAGGGTGTTTATTACATCTTATCCGTTTTTCTATCAGTACACTCTGAAGACAATGAAGCATGGTGGTGCAGGCATCATGACATGAACATGTTTTTCTTACTATGGTGCCGGGCCTATTTACTGCATACCAGGGATCATGAACCAATTTGCATATATCAAAATACTTGAAAAGGTCATGTTGCCTTAAGGCCCCGTTACACTTAGCAAAGCACCAGTGATCCCAACAACGATACAACCTGGTAGGGATCGCTGGTGCGTTGGTACGTGGTCGCTGGTGTCAAACAGTCAGATCTCACCAACGACCCAGCAATGATATGGCGGTCATTGGGACCCTGTCATTCAGACCTGTATTATTGAGGTCATTGGTCGTTGTCCACGTCAAATACACCGATGCATGCTGCCCAGTGGGAGCCCAACAATCAAAAAATGATCCAGAACATTCCAACACAATCTGCAATCTCACAGCAGGGGCCTGGTTGCTGCTACTTGTCACACATAGTGATAGCTGTTGCGTCACAAAAACTGACGTATCAGCGATCTCACTAGCGATCTCACTTAGTGTAATAGGGCCTTTACCCTGAAGAGGAAATGCTCTTGACATGAGTGCTTCAAGAAGACAATGACCCTAAACATACCAGTAAACGAGCAAAATCTTGGTTCCAGTAAAAAAAAATTGAGTTATGGAGTGGGCAACCCAATCCCTGGACCTTAATCAGATAGAACACTTGTGGGGTGACATCAAAAATGCTGTTTCTGAAGCAAAGCCAACAAATGCATATAAATTGTGGGATGTAGTCAAAGCATCCTGGGCTGGAATAACAGTGGACAGGTGCCAGAAGTTGGTTGACTCTATGCAACATACAGTGGGGGAACTAAGTATTTGATCCCTTGTAAGTTTGCCCACTGACAAAGACATGAACAGTCTATAATTTTAATGGTAGGTTAATTTTAACAGTGAGAGAAAGAATATCAAAAATAAAATACAAAAAATCACATTGTCTAAATTATATACATGTCTGTTCATATCTTTGTCAGCGGTCAAACTTATAAAATCAGCAAGGGATCAAATACTTATTTCCCCCACTGTATATGTGAAGCAGTTCTAAAAAACTGATTTTTTTAAAGATAAATGCATACACTGCTATATTTTTGAACAGCCCAATGTTATTTTTTTGTTATTTTCTGTAAAGTAGTTAAAAGTTATATACATTTCTCTTAATTGTTTAATTTATAAAACAGTGTGCAGTGTACCCAATGCATGGAAATAAAAACTACTATAAAGATTTTGAGCTTAACTCATGTTTTTGAACACAATGCTATTATTTTGAACACAACTGTAAAGTGTCGCCACCATCAGTAAGCCATTACATACAGCAATTCTAGAATGCTGTATATGAGTCCCCAAGCCGATCTGCATAAGATATAAAAAAGAACTTTTATTATACTCACCGATGGAGTGGTCCGGTACTATGGGCATCGCTGGTGTTGATCCAGCATCTCTTTTCTTCTTGCTTCGTTTGGATGACACGTCCTAAGTCATCCACATAGTGTCTTCTAATGTGCCCCTTCACACATACACTTCTCTGTTCCCTACCGAGTTAGGAGCAAAGTACTGTAATGTGCAGTTGTGGGAAAAGGTCAAAATGTACCAACATATGTGCACTTCTCTACCCTCAGCAGGACAGAGAGACGTGCGCTTGTGCAGGAGTGCAATAGAAGACAGTGTGTGGATGATGTAGGACGAGTGACCCACACGAAACAAGAAGAGAGGAGACACTTGATCAAAACCTGCAGCGTTCATTAATTCGGACTTCCCCATAGGTGAGTATAATACAAAGTTTTTGTATATTATGCATATCAGTTTGGTGACTTATATACAGCATTCTAGAATGCTGTATATAAGGGCTTAATGGTGGCGGCCACACTTTATATGGGTAAAAACCTGGTGAAGAGTTCCCTTTAAATAAACATTCTGTGCTGAAAATTCCCTATAAAAAATTTTAATTACAAAATGTCACTAGGGGAATCAATTTCAAATTGCCATACAGCTATGTTACTGTTTACGTATTAATATATAATTTGTAGTAATTAAGCATAAATCGAAAGACTAAAACATCTTTAAGACAAAAATGGTCATAATTCTGAGTAGACTTCTTTTGAAGAGTCGTTTTTTTCAGAATTATGACTAAAATCAGTGAGAAGTGGTAGCTGTGATTGCAGTTAAGAGACCATTGCATGTAATTATAGAGACTCATCACCATTAAATTTTTGCAGAACACTGCGCCAACCTCCACAACATGATTTGCCAGTAGAGATGAGCTGACCCATGGAAGTCCGAGTTCTGCGGATTCAGCCTGAGTTTAGATAAAGTTCTGTTCTACATCTGAACTTGACCTGAACCCCATTGGAAGTCACTGATTTGGCTAATCCTGCTTTCATACAGCCAGCCATAAGCAAAGCACTTTTGGCGGAGGGAGAGTGGGGTTTTGTCATTTTCCCATGGGGGATGGAGGGCGGAATTTTGTCATTTTCTTCAGAGAGGAGGGCAGGGTTTTGTCATTTTCTTGTTTGGTACACACTATATCCGACAATTCTGACTTTACTCCCAGTGCAAGCTATTCAAACACTGCAAATGTCTCGCACTGGGTCGATTATCAAGCGTACCCAAGCACAGTGATGTTCGCTCAGTGATTTGCATACATAAAGCACCCGAACTCTGAACTCGTACACTGATTTTTTTGTAAAGTCCGTGTTCGGCATGAACACTGTCCTTTAAAGTTCGGATCTGCTTATCTTTAGGGATGAGCAAACCAGACTTTAAAGTTTGGTGTTCATACCTAACACAAACTTTAGAAAAATTTTGGGTGCTTTCTGTACACAAATCTCTGAAGCGAGCATTGCTGTGCTCAGGTATGCTTGGTGCTCAGTCCAATGTGAGCAGAATGCAGAGTTTGAATCACTCACACTGGGGCTAAAGTCAGAGTTATCAGATGTAGTGTGAGTGGAGACACGGGGGTCAGTGGGTGCTCTCGTCCGCTGGCCCAGCCGCCCTTAGGAAGACCGCATGGACCAGGGCTCATCCCCAAACTGAACGCCCGAGCTCCTTAACCATGGGCGGAACACTATTCATACAACACAGGGTGAGGGAACCACAATTTTAAGGCTTTATTGGATCTCCAAACAGTTAACAGCATAACCAGCAAAACACCAAAATGTAACAGGCAACAGTGTCTCACCCTTCCGCTGGCTTACCAGGATTTAGAATATAGCACAGCAAAGCCAGGTGACTGGATTGTCCCAACCTGTGTTGCTTCCTTATGCAGTCTTTGATATCCCAGCCGAATCCAAACATTCGATGCTGAAGTCCTTGTCGCTCTTGTATAATCCAAGTTCTGATCCCCTTGGTCGGCACCAAAGTACCTAGGCCTGGGGTTATGGGCTGCCAATCGGATCCATAGGTCCTAGATTAGCTGCCTGTATCAAGTCTCGTGTATCTCTAGTCGGGGCCGAAGTCCCTAGACCGAGGTGACTAGACAAAATCTCTAGCACCCTGGTTAATGAACAGGTCTCCTTATATACCTGAGCCCTCATTGCAGGATATTGGGGACGTCACGATTGGTGGAATAAGACTGTGCTCTCATTGGCTCGATCTCAATTTGTATATAAACTACCTCTAGTTGGTTTGTATTGCTGGCAAAGGAGACTCAATTACATAGTTTACATAGCATCTAGCAATACACATAGTAATACAATGGACTTTTAGGAGGATTAAGTTCTCTGGCCTTCTATGACAAAGAAGTGAGATAATTACATTACACACGGTAATCATCACCAAACATCTACAAGATTTGTAGGAACAATGAGTGGCCCCTCACAAGTAGGAAATAAAATACAGTACAAAGAGGTGAGATAATTACATTGCCCACGTTAACACTACCAGGCATCTAGAAGACTTGTAGGAACAATGAGTTGCTTATCACAAGGTAGAGCACAAAATACAAAGAATTGTCTAGCTACATAAGAAATCATCCTTTGTTATATATTAAAGGAGTCCATTTTGTTACATTCCTCCCCTAGCCAGACAGGGCAGCCAGATATGGTAAGTCTCTGATCATCCTTCTCCTCTTGGCAGCATGATCTTTTTTAATGGTGAAGTCAGCAATCGAGGCTTCCATCTATACACCTCCCCCAGATTACCTCCCCCAGGATGGGCAGACATATTGTGGACAAGCACTAAAATGGGATTCAGGAGTTGGGCTCCCATAAACTTCTTGCTATCAATTCCAACCCAGTCAATGGCCACAGTCTGGTTAGGTTTACTCACTGTTGATGTCTCAGAGGGGAATTATGGGGGCTGGCAACATGGATTATCCTCTGAAGGTGTGGTAGCAAGATCTACATCAGGGTGCTGCTTGGCATCTTGGAGGTGGGGGATGGCGGTGACAAACTGGCTGGATAGTCCTTGTCCTGGGTCAGCACGCAAAACAACAGGGATAGTCCTTGTCCTGGGTCAGCACGCAAAACAACAGATGTGGGGAGACCATCCATGAGCCCCAATTCAACCTCCTCCAGATTAGCCCCTGAAAAAACAGGTGTGGAAAGACTACTCACAAATCCCACAACAACCTCTTCCTGGTCAGTCTCCCCAAAAGCAGGTGTGGGGACGCAGTCTGTAAGATCCACATCGACCTCTTCCTGGTCAGTCTCCATAATAGCAGGCGTGGGGACTCTGTCAATAAACTCCACATCAACCTCTTCCGGGTCAGTCTCCACAATAGCAGATGTAGGGACACAGTCTCTAAGCTCCACATCGTCCTCTTCCTGGTTAGCTTCCAAAGCAACAGGGATAGGGATGCTGTCCATAAACTCTAACTTGCCCTCTCCCTGCTCAGGCACAACAATAACAGGGGTGGGAATTTCTGTCCATAACCTCCAACTCACTCTCTCCCTGGTCAATTACCCTGTCCAACTGCGCACAATCACGACGGATGTCTGAGCACTGACCCTCAACCAGGGAGATGGTTAATTGGGAACATGGTACATGGTCTGGGGAAACAATAGCTGGGCTTACCAGGGTGTTGACAGAATCAGTTTCTTGTAGTCCCGGGGCTTGGACGTCACTGACCTGGACTGGCTGTGCTGGCAGATGAGCTCCAAGCATGGGGCCTCGACATTGGAGACAATCTTTGTCCATATGTCCAAGTGTCAAGTTCTCAGACTTTTTTGCCACATCCGCTGTTATCCTTGAATCTAGTGTGTTTTTTCGGCCATCTTGTTTCCTGTCCTGTTATTTTGACTTTTGCCCTCAAACAATAAGTAGTTTTCAGCTTCGGTGTTCCCGCCCTGTTCCTTGCCATTTGCCCTTTTAAACAACTTCGGCTGGTTAACCTGTGCTCCTGAATCAGGTCTGCAATCTGTGACTTGGCCTCTGGAAGCCTTGGATTTACTCTGCATGGAACCCTGGAACCATTTGTGGATACCGGATCCTTCTGCTTACCATCACCATCTACCAGGAAAGTACAGAGACTCTGAATATTCTCCTTGAGACTTGTGCTATGCTTTAATGCTCTACTGCTGATATCCTTGGTTTAGTGCTTGCACTCCGCAATTTAAGTTTATTTCATATTCTGTTAATGCACTGACTTGTATGATGCAATACAAGGACTACTTAAGAAGCGTATGTCTCATGTGTCTCATTATACCCATGCATTAGACTCTAGATAGACTGTATTATATATGACACCAAGACGTCCACATGTATAGCAGCGCCGTGGATTGGGCAAGTCACGGATCCTGTCTGTATACTTTTGTCCTGGTGGGGCTTCTGCTGGGTAGCGGAACCATCCTTCTCGAGTGGTTGGTGCTAGCAATCTGACAGATGGAATCCCATAAACATATCCCAGCACAGTAGCCCTCTCTTCTCTTGAGGAGTTGGGCTCTAATGCTGCCAACCACATCTCGGCTTGGGCTGCTAGAGACAAGGTTGATTCATGATTGTCACTGGATACATGATGTGACACATAATTTAAATCCTCTGGTTCAATATCGGTGGGATCTTCATCATCCTCCGCATCATTCTGGTCCTTCCAATGGACCAGTTTCCGGATCAACTCTGACTTGGTGTCGGTGTCCCTGAATTCAATCTGATGAAACCGACACATCTCCTGTAGTAGCTGTTTCTTCTGTGCCATCTCCCAAGGCTGAGCTGGTGAGTTTGGACATGGCAGTGTCCGAAACCTTAATGCCTCACCTACAGTGTTGGCCAAAAGTATTAACACCCCTGCAATTCTGTCAGATAATACTCAGTTTCTTCCTGAAAATTATTGCAATCACAAATTCTTTGGTATTATTATCTTCATTTAATTTGTCTTCAATGAAAAAAAACACAAAAAGAATTGTCCTAAAGCCAAATTGGATATAGTTCCACACCAAACATAAAAAGGGGGTGGACAAAAGTATTGGCACTGTTAGAAAAATCATGTGATGCTTCTCTAATTTGTGTAATTAACAGCACCTGTAACTTACCTGTGGCACCTAATGGTACCTTTACATGCCGCTACCGAAAGGTAGAAACTACCGGGTGTCGGAGACAATTGTACCTTTCACCTTCAAAACGCCACGAGGTAGCGGCGTGTAATTCAGGTAGCACCGTCCTGTCTCTTTGGATACCTGTCTTTCAGCCGTGCTAAAAAACAAGCAGGTATAAACCCTATGGTAGCGGCGTGTAATCGGGACACAGGTACGGTATTTGAGTTACCTGGGGCATGCTACAGCGTCATGTATACCACGCCCCATCTGCGATCATTGGTGGGGACTACCGTGTACCCATTGGCTGTCCCTGCACAGGGCGGCATATTTAACGATCTGACCAGTCACACTACACATTTGCTATAGCGTCATGTATTAGCCAGCCTCCCTGCGCTGGCTGACCAATCATGATGTTATTGCATTGTCCAATCACCGTACGAGCGCCACGTAATACACAACTCTGTCACGCCTATGTAGTTACGGCGTACAATATGTATGCCCATATTCCCTTGTGGTAGCGGCGTGTAAATCAGGGAAGGTGCTCTACAGAAGATAACCTGCGGCACCCGTCGGTGCTTCCAGGGATCGAAAAATCCTACTGTGGAGCACCTTGTAGCGGCGTGTAATTGCGGTATCAGGTACCATTAGGAACCGTTGAAACGCACGCGTGCACGTGCGATACCCGGTGGTTTCTACCTTTCGGTAGCGGCGTGTAAAGGTACCATAACAGGTGTTGGCAATAACTAAATCTCACTTGCAGCGAGTTGACATGGATTAAAGTTGACTCAACCTCCGTCCTGTGTCCTTGTGTGTACCACATTGAGCATGGAGAAAAGAAAGAAGACCAAAGAACTGTCTGAGGACTTGAGAAACCAAATTGTGAGGAAGCATGAGCAATCTCAAGGCTACAAGTCCATCTCCAAAGACCTGAATGTTCCTATGTCTACCGTGGGCAGGGTCATGAAGAAGTTTAAAGCCCATGGCACTGTGGCTAATCTCCCTAGATGTGGACGGAAAAGAAAAATTGACAAGAGATTTCAACGCAAGATTATGCGGATGGTGGGTAAAGAACTTTGACTAACCCAAACAAGTTCAAGCTGCCCTGCAGTCAACCCGTACTATCCATCGGCGTCTGAATGAAAAGGGACTGTATGGTAGGAGACCCAGGAAGACCCCACTTCTTACCCCAAGACATAAAAAGCCAGGCTGGAGTTTGCCAAAACTTACCTGAGAAAGCCTAAAACGTTTTGGAAGAATGTTCTCTCTTTTTGGGCAAAGGCATCAACATATAGTTTAAAGGAGAAACAAAGAGACGTTCAAAGAATATATAGTCAAACATGGCGGAAGTTCCCTGATGTTTTGGGGTTGCCTTGCTGCCTCTGGCACTGGACTGCTTGACCGTGTGCATGGCATTATGAAGTCTGAAGACTACCAACAAATTTTGCAGCATAATGTAGGGCCTAGTGTGAGAAATATGGGTCTCCCTCAGAGGTCATGGGTCTTCCAGCAGGACAATGACCCAAAACACACTTCAAAAAGCACTAGAAAATGGTTTGAGAGAAAGCACTGGGGACTTCTAAGGTGGCCAGCAATGAGTCCAGACCTGAATCCCATAGAACACCTGTGGAGAGATCTAAAAATGGCAGTTTGTAGAAGGCACCCTTCAAATATCAGGGACCTGGAGCAGTTTGCCAAAGAAGAATGGTCTAAAATTCCAGCAGAGCATTGTAAGAAACTCATTGATGGTTACCGGAAGTGGTTGATCGCAGTTATTTTGGTTAAAGGTTGTGCAACCAAGTATTAGGCTGAGGGTGCCAATACTTTTGTCTGGCCCATTTTTGGAGTTTTGTGTGAAATGATCAATGTTTTGCTTTTTTCTTCATTCTCTTTTGTGTTTTTTCATTGAAGACAAATTAAATGAAGATAATACCAAAGAATTTGTGATTGCAATCATTTTCAGGAAGAAACTGAGTATTATCTGACAGAATTGCAGGGGTGTCAATACTTTTGGCCAACACTGTATGGCCTGCTGAGTATGCTTATATGCCTCCCTGGTTGTTGAGCCCTTGGACATTGTCCTCGAACACTAGTCCCCTGCAGCTCCCCTGGATAAACCAGGCTGAGTAGGATCCCACTGCTGCCACCAATTGTGGAGACACAGGGGTCAGTGGGTGCTCTCGTCCGCTGGCCCAGCTGCCTTTAGAAAGACTGCATGGACCAGGGCTCATCCCCAAACTGAACTCCCGAGCTCCATAACCGTGGGCGGAACACTACTCAGACAGCACAGGATGAGGGAACCATAATATTAAGGCTAAACAGTTAACAGCATATAACTCATAACCATCATATAACACATAACCAGCAAAACACCAAAATGTGACTGGATTGTCCCAACCTGTGTTGCTTCCTTATGCAGTCTTTGATATCCCAGCCGAATCCAAACATTCAATGCTGAAGTCCTTGTAGCCCTTGTATAATCCAAGTTCTGATCCCCTTGGTTGGCACCAAAGTACCTAGGTTATGGGCTGCCAATCAGATCCATAGATCCTAAATTAGCTGCCTGTATCAAGTCCCGTGTACCTCTATTCTGGGCCGAAGTCCCTAGACCGAGGTCAGTAGACACATTCTCTATCACCCTGGTTAAGAAACAGGTCTCCTTATATACCTGAGCCCTCATTGCAGGATATTGGGCACATCACGATTGGTGTAATAAGACTGTGCTCTCATTGGCTCTATCTCAAGCTGTATATAAACTACCTCTAGTTCCTTTGTATTGCTGGCAAAGGAGACTCAATTACGTAGTTTACATAGCATCTAGCAGTACACATAGTAATACAATTAACTTTTAGGAGGATTAAGTTCTCTGGCCTTCCATGACAAAGAAGTGAGATAATTACATTACACATGGTAACCATCACCAAACATCTACAAGACTTGTAGGAACAATGAGTGGCCCCTCACAAGGTAGGAAATAAAATACAGTACAAAGAGGTGAGATAATTACATTGCCCACGTTAACACTACCAGGCATCTAGAAGACTTGTAGGAACAATGAGTTGCTTATCACAAGGTAGAGCACAAAATACAAAGAATTGTCTGGCTACATAAGAAATCATCCTATGTTATATATTTAAAGGAGTCCATTTCATCACAGTGTGTACCAAAAAAAGAAAATGATAAAAACCTAGCCTTCCCTCAGTGAGAAGTGCTTTGTTTATGGCTGGCTGTCCAGTTAAGTCAATATATATTTGGACACTGAAACAAATGTAGGTTTTTTTTTTACCTGTTTACTGAAACATAATCAAGTTATAGTTACATAATGGAAATGGACATAAAGTCTAGAATTTTAGCTTTCAATCGAGGTTATCCACTTTAAAATTGGATGAAGGGTTTAGGAGTTTCTGGACCTTTATATGTGACACCCTGTTTTTAAAGAGACCAAAAGTAATTGGACAATTGACTCAAAGACTGTTTCTTGGGCAGGTGTCGGCAATTCCTTCATTATTTCATTCTCACTTAGAACATTAAAGGCCTGGAGTTGATTTGAGATGTGGTGCTTGAGTTTTAAAGATTTTGCTGAGAAGTAAACATGCGGTCACAGGAGCTCTTCATTCAGGTGAAACAAGCCATCCTACAACTGCGAAAACAGAAAAAAACCTATGCGAAAATTGCTACAATATTAGGAGTGGCAAAATCTATACTTAGGTACATCCTGAGAAAGAGAGAAAGCACTGGTGACCTCAATAATGCAAAAAGACCTGGACGCCCACAGAAGAACACAGTGGTGGATGATCGCAAAATAATTAGCATGGTGAAAA
Source organism: Allobates femoralis (assembly GCA_033576535.1). Classification (NCBI taxonomy): domain Eukaryota; kingdom Metazoa; phylum Chordata; class Amphibia; order Anura; family Aromobatidae; genus Allobates; species Allobates femoralis. The sequence continues at coordinate 535,289,553 of JARQOC010000004.1, read as the reverse complement.
GAAACCCCTTCACAACAGACAACCAAGTGAACAACACTTCAGGATGTAGGTGTATCGATATCCAAATCTATCTTAAAGTGAAGACTGTATGAAAGTAAATACATAGGGTTCACTGCATGGTGCAAGCCATTCATAAGCCTCAAGAATAAGAAGGCTCGATTGAATTTTGCTAAAAAAAACATCTTAAAATCCAAAACAGATCTGGGGTTAAAATTTTTTGAACAGATTAAACCAAGATCAACCTCTACCAGAATGATGGAAATTAAAAGTATGGCAAAGGTATGGTACAGCTCATGATCCAAAGCATACCACACCATCTGTTAAACATGGCGGAGGCAAGATAATGGCTTGGGCATTTATGGCTGCCAGTGGTACTGGGTCCTAGTGTTTTTGATGATGTGACACAGGACAGAAGCATTCGTTTGAATTCTGGTGTTTTCAGAGACATACTGTGTGCTCAAATACAGCCATACAGCCAAATGCAGCCAAATTGATTGGTTGGTGTTTCATAACACAGATGTACAATGACCCAAAACATAAAGCCAAAGCAACCTAGGAGTTATTAAAGAAAAGAAGTGGAATATTCCTGAATGGCCAAGTCAGTCACCTGATCTCAAGCCAATAGAGCATGCATTTCATTTGTTAAAGACTAAACTTCAGACAAAAGCGCCCACAAACAAACAGCAACTGACAACTTATGCAGTAAAAGCCTGGCAAAGCATTGTGAAGGAGGAAACAGAGCGTCTGGAGATGTCCATGAGTTCAAGATTTCAGATAGTCATTTCCAACAAATGGTTTTCAACTAAGCATTAGAAAGTAACATTTCATTTACAATTATTTAATTTGTTGAATAACTTTTCAGCCGCCGAAATGAAGGGATTGAGTTTATAAAATGCTTTAGTTCCCACATTTTAAAGCAATAATTTTGCTCAACCCACTGAATTAAATCTGAAAGTCTAAACTTAATCTGTATCTGAATCGTTTTGTTCAAAATCCATTGTGGTAATGTACAGAACAAAAATTAGAAAAATGTTGTCTCTGTCCAAATATATATGGATCTAACTGTATGTTGGTGGAGGGCCGAACTGCCAATTAGTGACCTCCAATGGGGTCAAGTTTCGGTCCAGAACAGAACTTTATAAAAAGTCCGGCTGAACCCCCAAGACCTGAACGTCCATGGATCCACTCATCTCTACTCATCTCTAGTTACTACATGTCTGGTGAATGTTTTACCATTATTACATCCTCAAATTACAGCTTAGGATCCCAATAAAAATTCTTGAATCCCACTAAAAACATCCTTTGTACTGTAGAGGGCATATTGCAGGTTCACAAGGGGATGCAATGGGCCATGGGCCATCTAGCAATAGCTGATAGGGTAGGTTGAGGTAGATCATAGCCGTGTCTACCCTGTGGAGGTGGTGAATTCCACTACTTAGGGAAGTGGGTAAAATCCATTGTGGCTGCCATTTCTAAGATGACAATGGGCTGTGGAAGTTGTGGTTGTGACTACTGATAGTATTGAACATGAGAGATGAGTGAACTTTTTCCGAACATGTTCACCAATTTCAAAATCAGCATAAACATTGCAGGTTCGGTTTGTGATCGGAAACATGGACAGTTTGCTAAAATATCGGCAAACACAGCTTTGTTCAGTAACTGATCGGATGAAAAAAAGCATTACTGTATTTGTCATGCTTTTCTTCTACCTTCTGACTGTAGGATAGCGAGCGGGTTGTATTGATGTAGGTAATGGGTGTGGAGAGATCAGAGGAACATCGTACTCCATTTTTTTTATGGCACTTTCTGTGTGGATGTTCCAGGCCGGTCGCAAATCAGGGTGCGTGAAACATTAACAACTTGTAGACACAAGGGCTTGTGCCATTGGCTGACTTGTGATATTGGCTGTCCCACTGACATGTCCCTCGGAATATAAGAAGGGGCATTTACTGTTGTTGCCACTTTGAGAGTGTTACTGCTAGGGACAGTGCTGCTACTAGCTAGCTACTCAATTGCTTTTTAGATATAATAGAGCAAGAGCATCCATCCAGACATAGGCATTTTTTGCTGAGAAAAAGTGTGATTACCAAGTCTGTGTACATTACAAAAGCCACATTTTTTCATACAAGTGATTGCCAGATCTTTTAATTTCTCTAAAAAGGCATTTTTTGGCCTCAAACAAGTAATTTCCAAATCTTTCATTTTCCCTTAAAAAGGCTATGTTTTGTCTCAAACAAGTGATTGCCAAATCCTTCATTTTCCCCCAAAAAGGCTGTATTTGGCCTCAAACCAGTAATGTCCAGATCCTTTGGAGTTGGATCTGGGGATGGGCAAAGTAGGGTCCCAGCAAAATTCAGACCCTCGTCACCAGACGTTAAACCCCAGGTGGACGTGATGATGAGACTCAGATATGTAAGAGTAGCTCAGCAGATGAGGTGGAGAAGGAAGAGAAGGAGGTTAGGTTGTGTCTTCCCACACAGAAACAGTTCTGCAACCACGACAAACACTTCATCCTCAGCTCCAACTCTGGCTCTGGACAGCAGCGGTCGTAGGTCTGCAGTTGTCAGGGGCGGCAAGGGTTGCCGAGATTGGCTCTTTTTTGATACCGCAAAGGATGACCCAACTCACGGTATTGCAAAGTTTGCAAAGAAAAACTTCAACAGAGGCCAAAAAACTATTTGCCTACTGAATCGGCAAATGGCCCAGCACCATGTGTTACTCAGTTAAAGTTCCTGTGCTAAAAGTAGGCAGAGCGGGCCTCACCAAATACCATCCACCACATCAACTGCGTCTGCTGCTGCTTCATCCTCCATCACTGTGGCAAGTGTTGTCCGACAGGTGTCCAGCTACAGAACCTCCACTTGTTTACCTGCTACAATTGTTGCGAGTGACAGTCTTGTCAGCTGTTACGGAACTGGATATTGCCTCCTGGTTTCAACCAATCTCCGACATCAAGCACACCACTTGTTTGTCAACCCACCATAATATTTCCACCTGTACCTCTCTCACGTGCAGTAGTTTCTCAGGTACAACCTACTCCACCCTCTCTCAGCACAGCAGCCAGCCCTCGGTCCTGCAGTTGTGGTCATGTAAAAAATTATTTCCTCCTACACATCCCAAAGCAAAGAGTTTGAACTTCATGATCACCAATTTTTTGGCCACGGAAATACTACCTTTACGCTTGGTAGAAACAGATGGTTTCCAAAAGCCACCCGTATTAGTTGCCATTACTTGTCTAAGAAACTTGTGCCTGCGTTACACCAGCATGTCACAGACAACATAATTTGTTCCTTGAGAAACTCTGTGTGTGACAGAGTGCATATCACTACTGACACCTGGATGAGCAAACATGGGCAAGGGCATTACATAATGCTGGAAATCAAAAAGAAGGATTAGCTCTAACCACCTAATATTCCCAGGACTCCCAGGCAAACTGGAAAGTGGCTTGGCAACCACCAGTAGCAATAAAAAAGGTGTAGAATCCGGTGCCACAAAATTCCTTTTTATTTTAAAAAATTTTAAAAATCACACATGCTCCAGAGGAGCTCCTCTGGAGCATGTGTGATTTTTAAAATTTTTGAAAATAAAAAGGAATTTGTGTGGCACCGGATTGTACACCTTTTTTTATTATTACATAATGCTGACTGTGCACTGGTTGACTCTGGTGGCTGCAGGGCCAGGTGGATAAGGGGCTACGTCCCAATTCTTGAATCCCCTGACATTTGGGACAAACCTCTGTATGTACTGCTTCATACCCTGCTTCTGCCTCCTCCACCTCCTCTAGGGCCTTCAGCTGCACACTCAACCTCTCCCTTAGTGTTCCAACAGTCCAAAGGGTAACCCCTTACCTCCATACTGTGCTGCCAGGGTTCACCACCACCATACAGTGTTGAAATTAAAATGCCTTTGAGATGTGAGTCACACAGCTGAAAAGTTGTGGACAGCTATGCAGGCCAAGTTTGTGCATTGACTGTCTCCACTACACCTGGAGCAGAGAAGGCTGTGTGTGATAACGGTGCAAACCTTGTGGTGGCCCTACACTGGGGCAATCTTACACACATGCCTTGCATGGTTCATGTCCTTATCCTGGTTGTCTGGCAGTTCCCACACCACTAATCTGGCCTGGATGAGCTCATGCAGAAGGCATGGTTGCTGGGTGCTCACTTCAGCCATTCTCACGCTGTTATTTATCGACTAGGATCGCTATTGAGGTGTTTCAGGACAAACAGTTAACCGTTTGATATGCGATGTGGCCGACATGGTGGAGTTTCACTCTGCACATGTTGCAGCGACTGTAGCAGCAGCAGGAAGCCCTGATGCAGTATGTAATGATGCATACCGTGACTCAAAGGAAGCTGAATGTGATGCAAATGAACCTTGCTGAGTGGGAACAGATCAAGGACCTCTGCACCCTCCTGCACAGTTTCAAAATGGCTAATAAGATGGTTAGCTCTGACGCCACCATTCAGCAAGGATTTGGGCCTCATGGATGCGTCAGACACATAAGTGCCTTCTTGGTGCACTATCTGCAACATGATGCCCATATTGTTAGGATTCAAATGAGTGATGACTAATGGGTTTCCACCCTGTTGGATCCACAGTACAAGAGTAAATTTAACCAGATGCTTCCCGCCATGGACAGGGACATACACATGCTGGCATATCGAAAAGGACTGGTTTTCCCCAACACAACTGTGAGAGACACAGTACGCATCGCAGGTCTACACTTCCAGCCCTGAGGACATTGAGTCATCAGCGTAGAAACATTAGCAGCAGCAATTTAACTGTCAGAAGCAATTTTTGGGAACCATTTGACCAATTTTTTAAACCAACCTGTTCACCTGCAGAACTGAGTTCAAGTCTGACACATAGTAAATGACTGGAGAGGATGGTGCAGGAGTATCTAGAGTTTAATATCCATGCCATCAGGTTGGGTTTGGACCTTTTTGTGGTTTGGGCTTTAAAAATGGAGGAGTGACCTAAGCTCGCCAGTCATGCCTTGGAGATTATGTCATGTAAACAGCCAGCATTCTCTCAGAACGTTGCTTCAGTGCTGCTGGTGGTGTTCTGAAGGATGAGCACATCCAGCTGTCCCCTGAAAGTGTACACTGCACTCACTTCATCAAACTGAACAAGTCATGGATCTCCAAGAACTTTTCTACCCTAGTGGCAGACTGGGCAGACTAGGCGATGTTGTATTTTCCAGTGTGCTGCATTGGTCTCGCCATTCTATAAGTTTTATTCTGGGTCAATTGATGCCACTTTTGTGATATCTGGCCTTAATTTTTTGAATTTATTTGTTTCTGAATTTAGCAGGGCTCTCTGAGCACTACACCTAAACGTGTCACTGCTCCCCCTGTTATTAATCAATATTTAAACTTGAAATGGTAGGCCAGGCCCTGTTCCAGACCCTGTGCCATGTATGCAGGCTGCGTCATTACACAATTTTTATTCTGGGTTGATTGATGCCACTTTCATGGTATCTGGCCCTAAATTTTTGAAATGTAGAAACTCTTCTTGGGGTCTACGTCTTGTCTGCTTCCTAAATTTATCAGGGGTCTCTGAGCACAATGCCTATACCTGTCACTCATCTCGCTGTTCTTGATCAATGTTGAAGCTTGAAATACTGTGCAAGGCCTTATCTCATGCATCCTTAATGCATCATAATAAAAACTCTAGGGACTATACGGCACTTTTCCTGGTGTCTGCCCCTAATTTGAGCTGCTTTGGCAGCTTTTGGGCCGTTTTGAAGGTCTAAAATAAATTGGATATAGGAACCTAGCGCTACACTCCCCTTGTTTCTGAGGACCCTTTTAAGATATTTTCTATGCTCTTCATTTTGCTTTCCATTGATTTGAAAGGGGTTCAGAGGTTTGGTGAACTGTTCGCTGATCTAATCTCTGAACATATGCCAGTTTGGCAAACTCGAACTTCAAAAGGTTTGATCATCTCTAGTGGTCACCAAAATGTGTTTTGAAAAATTGGTTGAGGCTAGGGTCACACTTGCAGATTTTCCATGCTTTTGTGGAGTCCTGCGTTTCTAAAAACGCATCTAAAAATGCACCCATAGGCCCCCATGCAAAAAACGCATGCCCCAATTGCAAAAACGCATGCCTAAAGTGTCATGCGTTTTTGGCATGCATTTTTGCACTTAAGTGAGAAGCTGCCTTCAAAAACGCATGCAAAAACGCATGGTACCATTAGTACCATTTAGTATCATGCAAAAATGCATGCGTTTGCCATAGGGGCCCATGTTAAAAAACGCATGCGTTTTCTAAAAAACACATGTATTTTTGAAACAGCACCAAAAAATGGTGCATGCACTATTTTTTGGTGCTGATTCAAAAACGCATGGAAAAACTCATGGGTGCCAAAAAGCACCTAAAAAAAATCCATGCAGAAATGTAAAAAGCATGCAGAAACGCATGCTGGGGGGCGTGTCCGGACCTGAATGGGAGCAGTCGCATGAAACTTGAGCTCCTGCTCCCAAGAGCATAAATCAGCAATAAAATAGCTCCAGAGGCCCAGAGATGGGTAAGAAGAGGACCCAGAAGACGCCCAGAAAGCCAGGAGTACAGGCACGGGGCACCCTGGACAAATACCTGGCCAAGAGCGGAGTAAACCCCGCTCCTGCTGCGGGACAGCCGGGGAGTCAGGGAGCCACCGGCTTGCAGATCGCACAGCACCCGACACCAGCACTTCAGATCAGTGGTGAGTCAGAGCCGCTGTCACAGGACAGTCTGCACCGGCCCGCAGCTGCTACGGGAGGCACAGGGCTGGAAGAGAGGGAGCAGGTCTCAGGACCCTGCAGGGAACACAAAATGGCACCGGGTAGTACAGCCCCTTCTTCATCCCAGGGCTTTCCCGCGCTGGGTGATCTGGAGGGGAGGGGGAGTGAAGAGGAGCGCAGCCTGATGGACACCTCTCCAGTGGAGGGGGCAGGGCCCCAGACAACTAATGACTCGCAGATCGTTTTACCTGACACTCTGCCTTCACCAAGATCTAATCATAAGGACCCTTTCCCTGATAACCAACAAGACTGTACTCCGGTACTGATCCCAATAAAGCTACACTATGACCCTATAAGTGAAGGAAGCTCCAATGCAGATGATAGAGAGGGAGAAGAGGATATGTACCCCAGCACACCCCTCCTCCCACCTGAGATGGCGGTGGAGCTTAGTGAGAAACCGGATACCCTGTTAGAAAGGGGCACGAGGAACCTAGACGATTCTGCCCAATATGAGGGACCCTCAGATGCTGAGAGCTTCCAGAGAGATTTTGCTGATCTCTCAGATGGGGACAGATGGAGCTCTACCTGGGCAGGTGACAACTGGGTGACTCTGGCCTTGGAGGAACCCAGTCGCCCGCAGAGATCGTCTCGATCACCATGCAAGGACCGTGGTGCCCCCTTGCAGCACAGAGAATCAATTGAAGGTTCTGGGTCCCTGTCAACTGACACAGGAGGAGATCCTATGAATCAGGAACCTGGCCCACCACACCTCACCCGGGAATACTCGTACCCGCCACCGCCCCCCTCTGACTGGTGACGATACGTGCAACTGCTGCCAACCAAGCACGACTTCAAACAGATGGTAGCCGAGATCAAAGAGACCTGTCATTCAGAACTGGCAGCAACAAGGCGGGAGGTGGTTGCTCTGACCCAAAAAGTTCACCAACTTGAGGAAGACCATAACCAAGCCAGGGCGGTCATTCGGCACCTCCAATCCCAGACGGCTGCTCAAGCCTCCATTATAAGAGATCTCAAGCGACACATAGAGGATCTGGACAATAGGGGACGCCGAAATAACATCAGGGTCAGAGGGGTCCCAGAGACGAGAGAGGTAGAAGACGTAGCGGGTACCCTGCAAAAAGTTTTCAACACAGTGCTACGCCGCCCAGCTGACCATCCAATTAAAATGGACAGAGCTCATAGAGCCCTGAAACCAAAGACCATGACGGGCAATCCTAGAGATATCATCTGCCGGATTACTGACTTTTCCCTGAAAGAAGACATCATGGCAATGGCAAGACAGCTCAAGCAGATCACCCACAATAATGTGAAAATACAGCTATATCAGGATCTTTCGTGGATTACTTTACAGCAATACAGAGCACTGAGACCACTGTTAAGCATCCTACAAGACAATCATATTCCCTATCGGTGGGGCTTCCCTTTTAGCCTCTCAGCTAAGAGGGGAGAAAGGGTGGCCACTCTGAGGAGCCCAGATGATTTGGTGTCTTTCTGCCGTACATTGACCATCGAAAGGCCGGACCTACCCGACTGGTCCATATTGCAGGACTGCCCCCATTACAACAAACATGGAAACAATCCACTCCTCGTCAAACGACAAGGAGGTCCCCCAGGAGACGAGACCCAGCGTGATTGGTGACTGTATTATCTAACACCTGGCTATTATGCTTATTTTTTTTTCATGTCTGTTTTAGATCTGGGGATCTGTATATACCCATCTGGGCCTCTGGGCGAGAATGGACAGCTCTTGGTGGGGGGGACTTTCTATGGTAACTGTTCTTGAGGTTCTCACGTGTACCCCCATGGATGAGAGTTGTATTACAGGTCCTATGACTTATTAAGTGGTACAGTAGCTCTAGGTAGCTGACTTTGGCGACTGATGTCATACTGTATCTGACTCTCATTTTGGGACTACATGTTATTGTCCTACAATATGAAGATGTTGTTGTTTTTTCTTTTTGTCTTTCTCACTCTTTCAAAGTTTGGTTATACTATTATTGTTTTGATATACAGTGCATGCCTAATTTTTCCATATCAGCCAAGCCCACATGACAACGCTCACGGAGTCTACAATCCCGCCAAGACGTTATATATATCTCCTTTTAAAAGCTTTGAGAAAACCCATATTTTACAATGGTTAAGTTACTCTCTCTTAATGTAAAAGGTCTAAACTCAGACCTAAAAAGAAGGCTGACGCTACGGGAAATGCGGGAGTCCAAAGCGGATATCGTGTTTTTACAGGAGACACATCTTACGACTACGGGTTCCCTTAGATTTGCACACCATTGGTTTCCTACTACTTTCTCAGCCAAGGCTAAGAACAAAACGGCTGGAGTGGCGATCTTGATCTCCCGTCATTGCACACTCCAGGTAACAAAAACTGATATAGATCCTCAAGGCAGATTTGTCATTGTATATGGGAGCATAGGAGGAACACCAATTACCGTATATACTCGCGTATAAGCCGAGTTTTTCAGCCCAAAAATTGGGCTGAAAAGTCCCCCCCTCGGCTTATACGCGAGTCAATCGGTATATACTGTGTGGGGGGGCTGTCACCGAGGGCTGGAGGAGGCAGGAGAAGGCAGGGGGAGGCTGCAGTGACAGCGGGAGGTCACATGATGCCGCTCATTAAGTGCTATGAATATGCACGGCATCCCCCTGTCAATCAACGCCAGGGGGAGCCGTGCATATTGCACTTTACTGACTGAATTCAGCCTCCCCCTGCTGGCACCCACCCATCACTGTACAGGGCTCCCCCCCATCACGGATCAGGGCTCCCCCCCATCAGGGCTCCGGGATCAGTGCTCAGGGCTCACCCCCCCCCCTGGCCCCCGCACTGCTCTCAGCACCGGGCTCCCCCCGCACCGATCATCTCACCCGTTTTCTTCCAGCCACAGACTTACTCCGGTACGCTCGTTCTCCCTGTATGCCAGACGGGCGCATGTGCAATGACGTCATGCACCGCGCACAGCAATAAGCCGGCATACAGGGAGGACTAGCGCGTACCAGAGGAAGCCCGTGGCTGGAAGAAGACGGGTGAGATGATCGGTGCGGGGGGAGCCCGGTGCTGAGAGCAGTGCGGGGGCCGGGGGGGGGGGTGAGCCCTGAGCCCTCTATACATTGATGGGGGGTGCAATGTGACAGCAGGGGAGAGCTGTTAACCCCTGCTGAGGTCCTGTATACCACACTGCTGGGGTCCTGTATACCACACTGCTGGGGTCCTGTATACTGCTGGGGCCTGTATACCACACTGCTGGGACATGTATACTGCTGGGACCTGTATACTGCTGGGGCCTGTATACCACACTGCTGGGACGTGTATACTGCTGGGACGTGTATACTGCTGGGACCTGTATACTGCTGGGACGTGTATACTGCTGGGGCCTGTATACCACACTGCTGGGACGTGTATACTGCTGGGACCTGTATACTGCTGGGACGTGTATACTGCTGGGGCCTGTATACCACACTGCTGGGACGTGTATACTGCTGGGACCTGTATACTGCTGGGGCCTGTATACCACACTGCTGGGACGTGTATACTGCTGGGACCTGTATACTGCTGGGACGTGTATACTGCTGGGGCCTGTATACCACACTGCTGGGACGTGTATACTGCTGGGACCTGTATACTGCTGGGACGTGTATACTGCTGGGGCCTGTATACCACACTGCTGGGACGTGTATACTGCTGGGACGTGTATACTGCTGTGACCTGTATACTGCTGGGACCTGTATACTGCTGGGGCCTGTATACCACACTGCTGGGACCTGTATACTGCTGGGACCTGTATACCACACTGCTGGGGTCCTGTATACTGCTGGGGCCTGTATACCACACTGCTGGGACGTGTATACTGCTGGGACCTGTATACTGCTGGGACCTGTATTCCACACTGCTGGGGGGCTGTATACCACTGATGAGGGGCTTGTATACCAGTGCTGGCGGCAACTGTATAGTAGTTAGGGGCACTCTATACCAGTGATGGCTGCTATATACAGGGATGGTGGGCTATTTACCAGTGATAGGGGGCTTTATAACAGGACGGTGGTCTGCTGCATTGGCAGTTTACTGTTTCTATTTGAAATAAAAGTTCAACATTTTTTCGTACCTATTTTCATTTTTGAAATTTTTCAGTACCGGTAGCTGCTGCATTGTCCACCCTAGGCTTATACGCGAGTCAATAGGTTTTCCCAGTTTTTGGGGGTAAAAGTAGGGGGGTCGGCTTATACGCGGGTCGGCTTATACACGAGTATATACGGTATGCTGTGCAACCTATATACCCCTAACACAAACCAGGTTACGTTTGTAGCCTCAGTATTAGCCCGTTTACACCTTGATCGGGGAATGGCCCAAATAATTGGGGGGGATTTTAATATGGCATTTTCCAAGACTGGAGACAGGTTGGTCCATAAACCTTCCAGTAATGCAATATTGACAGAACAGGTCTCCACTGACTTTCGGAAACTTATTTGTAGATACACACTATATGACCTATGGCACATTGACAACCCGACGGATAGGAGATACACGTTCTACTCACATCCGCATGGCTCTCACAGCCGTATAGACTATTTCTTTGGGACGTGATTTCAGTTCGCTCATTGTTATCAGCTTCCATTAGCACTATAACATGGACGGACCATGCCCCTTTGATAATAGATCTCAAATTGATGCCGGTTCCACCTAAGTTGAATCATTGGAGACTGAATGAGTCCCTTCTCACTAATAAAAGTACGTGAGAGAAACTGCGGGAATCCCTTGTAAATTACTTGACAGAAAACACCCCCACTTCTCCATCATTGTCTGTCCTATGGGAAGCCCATAAGGCGGTTTTTAGGGGTGAGTGCATTGCTCTCTCATCTAGAATCAAAAAAGATGCAAAATCCCGATACCTGAAAATAGAAGGGGAATTAAGGAAAGCAGAGGCACAACTACTGACACACCCAACCAGATCGCTTCTTAAAGAAATAGTGGACCTGAGAAGCCAACTGAAAGCCATCTCTTATAGTAAGGTGGAGACCCTTCTTAGATATTCTAGGCAGAAATTCTATGAATTCAGCAATAAGGCACACATGATGTTGGCTAAGAGATTGAGGGAGCAAGCCACTAATAATTCCCCATACGGTATTAAGGATCCGACAGGTGTGATCCATTATGACCCGGTTAAAGTAGCTCAAATTTTCCATGATTATTATTCTTCCCTCTACTCTCTTCCCCCCATCACATCAACCACCAGGCGATTTCTGGACGACTACCTCTCATCATGCCACCTACATAACCTATCCCAGTCTGCTTTAGACGAACTAAACCAGAAAATTACGCCGGACGAAATTGCGGCAATAGTGAAAAATCTACCGAATCGTAAGGCACCGGGTCCAGACGGGTTGCCCTATCTCTACTATAAAACCTACATAGATATGCTATCCCCACATATGGTAAATCTGTTTAATAATTTCATGGAGGGGGGTATGATACCCAACTCATTTCTTCGTTCATATATTACTGTAATCCCAAAGGAGGGCAAAGATCCGATGGAATGTGCAAGCTATCGCCCCATCAGTCTGTTAAACTATGATTTGAAAATCTTCACCAAGCTTTTGGCAGAAAGGCTGGGGTCCTTGCTTCCACATTTAATACACAAGGATCAGGTAGGATTTATACGTTTTCGACAGGCAGGGGATAATACTAGACGTGTCCTAGACTTGGTCGAGGTGACCAACAGAGGAGCGGGGGAGGCCCTTTTGCTAAGTTTAGATGCTGAGAAGGCCTTCGACAGGCTAGATTGAACATTCATGTTTCGCTCTCTTCACCACTTTGGCCTGTCGGGACCTTTTGTTACAGCTCTGAAAGGTTTATATTCATCACCCACTGCTCTGGTGCGTGTTCCTCATGCACATTCCAGAGACCTGCTCATAAAAAATGGAACACGACAGGGGTGCCCCCTTTCTCCTCTGTTGTATGTCCTCAGTATTGAACTATTAGCTGCGCAATTTAGACTGAACCCGGACAAATTGGGAATCCAGCTTAAAGGTAAACAATTCAAAATCACCCTGTTCGCAGATGATGTTATACAAACCCTATAACCTCCCTCCCTAACCTACAGGCCACTATCACATCTTATGCTAAACTATCAGGCTATAAAATCAACTCTACAAAAACTGAAGCACTGCCCATAAATATCCCAGAATCCAAACTTCATCTCCTTAAAAGTTTATATAAATATACATGGTGCACAACATCCATCCGATACCTGGGGATCAATATGACTTCTAGCTACAAAACAATATTCCAAGCTAATTTCCCACCCCTCATTCAGAAAGTAGAAGCTCAGCTTGAAAAATGGTCATCCCTACAAATTTCGCTCTTGGGGAGAATAGCAGCTGTGAAAATGTTCATTATACCCCGGTTTTTATACCTATTTGAAACATTATCAGTAAAAGTACCCGTAGTAATTCTAAAAAGAATCCAGTCATTTTTAATTAAGTTTATCTGGCATTCGGGGAGACATCGAATACCAGCCTCGGTCCTTTGTGCGCCAAGACGATAGGGAGGTGTTGCATGCCCAGATATTTTACTATACTACTACGCTACGCACCTACGCCATTTGTCTCACTGGTTGATATTGCCAGCCTGTACCAGATGGTCAGAGGTGGAACAAATATGGCTAGCCCCATACCATCCTGCTTCATTGATATGGGGCAAACCCTCGGAGATTCCCTCCAAAATGTTGTTGGGACCAATGTCTTTCACCAGAGGCATTTGGGATAGATGCAGGATTAAATTTCAGATGGCGACACACACCTCTTCTCTGACCCCTTTCTTGTATAGTCCACACCTTTTGGGAGCCATAGACTCTGCTACTATGCGAAAATGGGCAGAAGCAGACCTCTTTTGTTTCCGTGATATTCTAAACCCACTTACTCACAAAATACGCTCTTTTACCGAACTATGCTCGCTTTATAAATTGCCGGTTACCCTTGGATTTTCGTACCGACAAATAATTCATTACCACCACGCGTCGATCATGGAAGTTAATAAATATACTAAACCAACCCACTTTAAAACCCTTTGCTCTCGGGGACCCTCTACAAAAGGTCTAATATCAGATATATATGCTATTTTGAACTCTCGGAGTATCCAAGGTCCCCTCAAACATGCCTATATGACACGATGGGAAACATGGCTAGGACGGGAGATCTCTGATTCGATGTGGAAGGTGATATAGGAGAGAACCTTCAGAACGTCAATTAATACCCTATACAAAGAGAATCAGATGAAAATTTTGATGACATGGTACAACACTCCCGAGATGCTCCATAAGTTCAACCCGGCAATTCCTGATAATTGTTGGCGATGTGACCAGAGAAATGCCTCATTATACCATCTATTTTGGTCCTGCCCGATAATCCGAGGCTTTTGAGGGTCAATTGCAACAGTGTTGTCACGGGTTATGGGCCATATTCTACCCCTAGACCCGGCTCTATATCTCTTAAATCTGTTCCCTTTAAGCTTGAATAAACCCAAGAGCAAACTCCTAATGCTTCTTCTTACAGCAGCAAAATGCCTGATATCTCTCAATTGGATGAGGAGGGCTCCACCTTCGTTGTCCGACTGGCTTATACGGATAAAGGACCTCCGATCAATGGAACAACTAACCGCCATACTTCATAACACAATGGACAAATTTTCCCAGACTTGGCAGATATGGGATCTTTCCATGGACTCACAACAATTGTAATATATGGAGGATATATGTTGATGTTATTGAATTTTGATATTGGAAAATGTAATGTGGACTTATGATTATGAAATTACATTTGGTATTGTTCTGATTGTTGATATGACTTAAAAATTAATAAAAATCAAAGTTGGAAAAAGAAACGCATGCTTATTTTTAAGGCACCAAAAAAACAGTGTGACCCTAGCCTTACAAAGGTATACAAAGACGTTACGCAAGTACATTCAGACACTATTTCAGTACATGGCTCTATACATCTGAGAACACTGTGAAAACAAGAGGATGTGTCCTCTATTGTACTAGTGTAGAATGATGCCTCAAAAAAGATTCAGAATAAGTAATATTACGTGAATACTTATCAGATGACATGCTTGTAGAATTTATTGTGCTATTTTTTTTGCAATTGTGAAGATTTATAACTCTGCTTCATTGATTTGTGCGGCATTCTCATGGCATCTCCTAGAGTTAGACCTTTAAAACTGCTCTTTACTGTTAGCACCAATTTTCTGCAGTGAGGTAAATAATTTATTTTGAGATTTAAAGGAAAAATATTCATAGGATCAACCCTCCTAAACCATCTATATAGGCATACAGGTCACAGAAAGGTGAACTGGTAACAACCCATTTAAAAAGTCTCTGGAGTCTCCGATCTGTGAACACAGCACAATTCACCGACTGGCTGGCTGTGCTCTGCTCTCACTGCAGAACTGTGTGTGATTATAAGGGCTCGCTCACACTGGTTTATAACATGGCCAAGTGTTAGCCGATGTTTTAACGGATAGCACTCGTTCCAATATTACACTATACTGCAATGCTGAGTTGGCATGAGTAAATAAAATCACTGTGTGATGTGCTTTGCAGCGTATATCAGACATTACAATTAAAGGAGGAATCGGAATATAATGCAAAAAGTACAATTTATTATAGGACAACACGTGTAAAAATACACGGACAGTAGATACAATTTATCAAGTGAAAGTGATCACTTGGATCCCAGTAAATATGTAAGGCATTTAACAGGGAATTGTTACAAAAGCACACACAAGGCCTTATGCTAAGTATACAGGTGTTACAGTCCAGAACATACATAGTAAAGGGTTAATACCCCTGGACCTGGTTGTGATGCCTCCCCACTATACAATCCACCACACATAAAGTGCATGTGCTCATATTGCTATGTCATTACAACATTGATCTGAGGTATAGTTGCTGATAGATATGCAGGAAGAATCAGAACCCATAAATTCAATATAAAAGCATTAGCCAATTGGTGTTAAAATCACATACCCAAATTGCACCACAATCCCAAATTGCACCACAAATGGGCTAGGTGATCACACTGAGAAGGAAAAACAAAGACCTCAACGCAGTGTCTCACTGGTATAGCATGGTGGTGTGGCACCCCTGCAGGGCATTGCCACAGGATCCACCTGTGCAAAGAGGGAATTACACCTTGGTTAACACAGCATACAACATCTTCCACCCCAGACCTGAAGGGGGAGCTCTACTGGCTGCCTTAAGCCAGTTTCCCTTTAAAAGATCCAGGCCTGAGGGGAGGAGTCAGTCTCAGTTAGTTTCAGTTAGTCTGCAGTGAGCAGAGGAAAGAGCAGGAGCGAGGAGCTTGTCGCTGAGAAGGATCCAGGCCCAGGACCAGGGAACACTGACCCAGCTGTGCTGCACCCTTGGGAGAGGGTCGGAGGCCAGTGGAGAGTAGCGGAATCAAGGAAGCGAACCAGTCAAGGTTTCCTTGTAGCACACCCAGACACCGGAGTCCGACACTGCCAGCATCCACTGCAGCAGTAAAAGCCCGGTAGAACCAGGAGGACCAAAAACCCCTGAGGTAACAGACAAAAGACACTCAAACTGACCAAGTACAGGACCAAGGGCCATAGGAGGAATAGGGACCCTGCAGAAGGACCTCATTGTCAGTTTAGAGCAAAGCCCTGAGAGGGAGAAGGAGCGGCGAGTTCAGTCACAGGCAGGACTTACCCCAATCCACAGAGCACAGAGACAGAGGAGGCCTCACAACTTTCTAAGGTGGAAGTCCTAAGTTGCACCGGGGACCCTGTTATTTCTCTGGACTGTACCTGTTACCCTGTCACCAGTAAAAAGTACCAAAACACAGATCACTCTGTGTGTGTGTGCCTGCTTAACCGCCGCTATTCACCACATTGACTGCAGAGACGCGACTACTACTCTCCTCATCCATCCCCGCTGCCCTGAGGTAAAGCTCCACCTGTGGGGAGCTGTACCACACTCTGCTGTGCTGCACCCACCATCACCTCAGCGGCCGGCTGCAGCACTGGTATACCCGTTACCAGGTACCATAGGTGGTGTCACGTTACCAATCCCTTTACCCCCTCACCATTCCCTGCCATTGAGGGTCCAGGGCACGGGACCAGGGACCGACCAGCCGTGATTCCCCACCGAAGTCGCCATCAGCCCCGATACCCGAGTACCCCCCTACCCTGTCGACTGCCTCAGAGGCATCAGATGCCTCAGGGGGATGTTCCTGCATTGGTGTTCAGTGTGGAAATGCTTTAAACAGGTCCCCTTGGTCAAATTAGCCAGTTCCTATATATATATACTAGCTGTAGTACCCGGCTACGCCCTGATTAATAAATTATTGCTGTTAGCTATAACAAAATAGAATTTGAATATGTCATATTAATGACCTGTAGGAAAATAGAAACTGAGCTGTGATTGATTGCTATAGGCAGCCCAATAAATCTCCAGCCAACAGTAAACCCTCCCCCTGGCTGGGCAGTATATGTTACTTCACACATACACATAATAGACAGCTCATGTGACTGACATCTGCCTTAATTCCCTATATGGCACATGTGTTGCACATTGGCTGTTTTTAATCAGATGTTTATGTTTGGAAAATAAAGATAGCACACGTATGAGGCGAGTTGTGTGAGGTGATTTGTGCACATCTGTGTCTGTCTGTGTGGTGTGTGTGTCCCTGGGGTGTGTATGTGTGTCCCTGTGGGATGGGGTCTGTGTGTGGTGTGTCTCTGTTGTGTGTGTCTCTTTGTGGTGTGTGTGTGTTTCCCTTTGGGGTGAGTGCATGTGCCCCTATAGGGTGTGTATGTGTGTGTCCCTGTGGGGGGGTCTGTGTGGTGTGTGTCTCTGTTGTGTGTGTCTCTTTGTGGTGTGTGTGTGTGTCCCTGTGGGGTGAGTGCATGTGTCCCTATAGGGTGTGTATGTGTGTGTACCCCTGTGTGGGGGTCTGTGGTGTGTGTTTGTATCTGTGTTGTGTGTGTCTCTTTGTGGTGTGTGTGTGTGTCCCTGTGGGGTGAGTGCATGTGTCCCTATAGGGTGTGTATGTGTGAGTGTCCCTGTGGGGGGGGTGTCTGTGTGAGGTGTGTGTGTCTCTGTGTTGTGTGTGTCCCTTTATGGTGTGTGTCCCTGAGGGGTGAGTGCATGTGTCCCTATAGGGTGTGTATGTGTGTGTGTCCCTGTGGGAGGGTCTGTGTGGTGTGTGTGTGTCTCTTTGTGGTGTGTGTGTCCCTGTGGGGTGAGTGCATGTGTCCCTATAAGGTGGCTATGTATGTGTGTCCTTGTGGGGGGGTCTGTGTGGTGTGTGTCTGTGTTATGTGTGTCTCTTTGTGATGTGTGTGTCGCTATAGAGTGTGTGTGTGTCCCCTTGGGGGTGTGGGGGTGTCTCTGTGTTGTGTGTGTCTCTTTGTGGTGTGTGTTTTTTCGGGTGCGTGGTGAGTATCCAATGTTGGGGCTGCACTTTAGCGACTATACACTTGCTGTTACTCTTTGTGTGCGTGTGGTGTGTATACATGTCCCATGTGTGTGGTGAATATGTCATGTTGGGGCCCCACCTTAGTGACTATATGCTGGTATATGCTGTTAGTCTTTGGTGCTATCATTAAGCCCCTCTCATTCACAACTGTCAACTGGTAACTGTCATTTTTTTCCCCATTATGTAGATAGGGGCAAAATTGTTTGGTGAATTGGAATGCGCGGGGTTAAAATTTCGCCTAACAACATAGCCTATGACGCTCTCGGGGTCCAGACGTGTGACTCTGCAAAATTTAGCGGTTGTAGCTGCGACGGTGTAGATGCCAATCCCGGATATACACACATACACACACAGATACACACATTCAGCTTTATATAATATATATATATATATATATATATATATATATATATATATATATATATATATATATATATATATTTATATATATTTACTGGGATCTAAGTGATCACTCTCTCTTGATAAATTGTATCTACTGTCCATGTATTTTTACACATCTCCCATAATAAATTGTACTTTTTGCATTATATTCCGGTTCCTCCATTAATTGTACAGTTTGTTTGAGTATTTAAATGCAGATAAGAACCCACTCATGTAAATTATTATGTGGGCGGTTTCCTTAATCTTTTGTAAGCCAATTTGTGCTTTGTTTATATTGAGTATATCAGACATTGCAAAGGTGAAAATCATTGTATAGCCCTCAGATTCCATCCGAGTGCAGTCTAATGAATGCTGATGCATACAATAGAAAAGATGGAGAAATTAAGTTTGCCTTCTTCTTAACACCTGTGACCCAATAATTGAATGCGAGAGAATCAGATCACAGTAAAATGACACTTGGCTCACACTCAAGGAGACTTTAAGCCGAGTGTCATTTTCATACTGCCTCCGATTGTCTCAAAAGAGAAAATAAATGCCAGTGTTACTAATCTGTAACTGACACATCTGCAGCTTCGTCTCAGCTTCAGCTTTCATCTCACAGGCAGACGGGTTGCACTATTTTTACTATCCAGCAGAGCTGTGAGAGCTGCAGCAACTGTGTTTGTAAGAAGATACATTTCAGTACCACTGTAATGTTAGTTTTACATCTCACACTGAAAGGTCGGCGAGCACAAATTTATGTGTATGGACCACATGACACAATACCTTGAAAAACATGGGAATGGTGGAAAAGCTACTTTTCAGCACCCATTTTGGTCAAATAAAAAACATTATTTCAAAATATATACTGGTGATGAATCAGGACCCAGTATTAAGACAGATCATTGAGGGTGGCTATAGATTCGTACCTTAAAAGAGGCAAGTCACTCTGTAACTCACCAAGTTTATATTGTAGTGAATGAAAAAAGAATTATTGGCTTACAATTACTGGCTTCTACAGATGTAGGGATAATCGCTGTAATGCATGTCTTTTGGCACAAGATAAGAAAGTAGAATTTAAATTGCCGAACAATCGCATGCAGAGATTTCCCCCATATCTACACTGTAATTCATGTGAAAAGAGAGAGGCAGCACTCTATGTTGGATTAAAGTCACACCTGCAAGAAAATACCCGGTGAGTGCCGTCTCTCTTTTTTCACATGCATCACAGTTATATTGCTCAAGCAGAGCAACGCCGGTAGTAATCCACTTGAATGCTATTGAATATTGCTGGCAGCTGCTAATACCCACCAGTGCTCGGCCTTCATACTACTAAATTGTAATTCAGATCATGCAGTATATTGCATTGACTACACAGGGTGTGATATAAAATATATCGGCTATACAACTCGAAAATTAAAAAAAGTATAGCTGAACATGTCTCTAATGTAAACAGTGGCAACAGTTCATATTCTGGGGCCACCAAACATTTTGTGACGTTGCACAAAAACAGCTGAAAACCATTTTCATTCTTCACATTAGTAAGGGTTAATGCTCCCATAAGAGGTGGCAACTAGCAAAAGAATTTGGAGTTAAGGGAACCTTAATGGATTCTGACTTTGCTAACAAAATTTCCCACTGGTATGAACTATCGACATGATTTGTATTATATTTACTAAATGCTCGTGAGTGATTTTGCATCTCTATGGTTTTCTCAGCATTGAACTTTTATAAATATGTTAATTGAATATTTTTTTATTAGGTCCGTGCAGCTCTTTCGGCTAGGTTTTTGAGTGGGGAAAACCGTGATTACTTTTCTTCTTTTCACCTGTAATATCCATATATATGTATATTTGTATAAATAAGTGTTCTTAACTCACTAGTTGTATCCTATGACTAAGGGTAACATCTCTTACCTGAAACATATAAGGACTTGTTGCATGCACATTGCATGTTTTTAACTATGTTCTAAAAAAGAAAGAATATTTTATCTGCAATTATTCATCTGAATGTGATGGCTTACTTGCTGTTTTTCATGACAAAGCTCAGATGGTTTGTAGTGGGACAAATTGTGCTGGTTGTGGATTACTGTCAAAGGGCATGTTTCGCCATAATAAAGAGGGTAAACATGGATGGCTGTGTTTTATTCCAAATAAATGATTTTCTCTGTTTTGTGTGTTTTTACTTACTTATAAATTGATAATGTCTGACATAGGCCTGACATTATCAAGTCTGCTACCTATATCTGGGCAAATGGAAGAGAGGTGCCAATTCTGGGGCATCTGCAGGCTGAAATTTTTAGCATGGGGGCCCAGAAAGCTTGGGCCTCACCACACAGAGAATTTCAGCCCCAAACTGATGGGGTTATCTTGGCTGGCAATCAAACATACGGCGGAGCGCAAGCCCATTTTTACAACTATTTATTTATTTTTACAGTAATCTGACATCAGTTTGGTTTCCATACTGGCAACCAATCAAAGACACTGGCAGAGATGGTAGGTGGGGCTAAATCTGACTTTACCCAATCAACAGGGTGAGCAGTGAAGTTCATGTGTTGGCCTGGAAAGCGGCACTGAAGCTTGGTAAGTAATAGTCTAGCAAGCTAATGTCTGTGCCAAAACAGTGGGGCTTCACTGTAAAACAGTTTGAGCTGTTTTTTTAATTTTGCCTCCCTTTGATTTGAATGGGGTTCAGAAGCTTGGTGAACTGCTCGCCGAGCATTTGGCGAACATATGCCCATTTACGAACCGAGCTGAACCCGAACTTAAAAAGATTCGCTACTCTTTAATTATCACATACTACACTATTCACAGTGCATTATCAGGGATCGCTATAGATTACCAGCACTACCTATAACACTATGCATTACGTCCAATGTTGGTAAGAGGTTAACAAATAGGGGGCATTTTTTTCCAGTGTACTTTTTATTGGGGTTGGTGAATGAAATGCTGGTTTTAGTAAATGTCCCCATACAATAATTATTTATATTTGCCAAATGCCATAACAGTGAAAGAGAGAGAATGTTTTAAGGCATACTTTCTTCACAGTCAAAAGTATACATAAACTAAGATTACTATGCCTTTAAACAATTTAGGAAAACCAATATGATGATGTCATGTGTTTGGAAGCGTCTGATAGGTTTACTGGAAAGATCTGAGTTAATCAGAGACACATCTGTGGATACATTTTAATGTACACCAGACACACTGCTTCTTTGTGTAGCATCATGGGAAAGTCTAAAAAAAAATCAGCCATGATATCAGGAAGATAATTGTGGACTTGCACAAGTCTAGTTCATCCTTAAGTGCAATTCCAGATACCTGAAGGTGACTTGTTTAACTGTACAAATAATTATATGTAAGCAGAACAGAACAGCAGGGTTAAGGGTGCAATATTGAAGCAACATCTCAAGATATCATCCAGGAAGCTAAAGCTTGGGTGGAAATAGGTCTTCCAAATGGACAATGACCCAAAGCATGCTACCAAAAAGGTTACAAAGTGCCTTAAAGGTAGTGTCACACTAGGTGACCTGGCCTGCGATGTCGGAAGCGATGTGCAGGTGCACGCTCGCTTCCGACATCGCAGGCCAGCTGTCACACGGCACGACGTTGCCGGTGACTCGGCGGCGATGTGGGCGGAGCCATCGCTCGCTGGGCTGGGCTCAGCCCAGCGAGCGATGGCTCAGGAACGCTGCGATATAGGCTGGATCGCGCCGCCAACAGTGTCAGACTGCGCGATCCAGCCTAATCGCTGGTCGCAGGTTGACAGGTTTATGAACATGTTCATAAACCTGTCAACCTGCGACCAGCGATAATTTGCAGTTGTGTCGTGCTGTCACACATCGCGACGCACTTGCAATATCGCCCGCGACATCGCTGTTACATCACTTTTCGGCGATGTCGCGGACGACATCGCCTGGTGTGACACTACCTTAAGGATAGCAAAGTCATTGTTTTGGAGTGGCCATCACAAATCCCTGATCTCAATCCTATTGAAAATTTATGGGCAAAGCTGAAAAGGCAGGTGTCAGCAAGGTGACCTACAAACATGGCTCAGTTACACCAGTTCTGTCAGGAGGAATGGGCCCAAATTCCTAACAACTATTCTGAGAAGCTTGTGGAAGGATATCCAAAACTTTGGATCCAAGTGATACAGTTTAAGTGCAATGGTACCAAATGCTCATGAAATGTGTGTAAACTTTTGGCTTTGCAGAAAGTAATAAAAATGCCTTAAAACATTATCTCGCTCTCATTATTTTGGCATTTGGCAAGTACAAATAATTATGATAATCCTTATGGACCTAAAATGGGATAGGTTTATTCTGATTTTATGTCAGATAGTGAGAAAAACATGCATATGTGTCTTTTTATATAGTGTATGTAAACTTCTGGTTTCAACTTTATGTACAGTACCAATCAAGTTAAGTACTTACTACTTACTGAATATGAGAGTATGTGATGGCATTTGAATTTGCCAAATCTTGCATATTTTAACAGGAAATTCAAATTTGCACCTAAACTCAAATTGAAAGGCCCGTATTATGCTACGGAGAAAGTATTTATGGAGGGGCATAACAATTGCAATATATACAGGGGTGTAACTACAATAGGTGCAGGGGTTCAAATTGCCTGGAGTCTGGGGGGCCCCAAAAGTTCCTTTGGCCCATAGAAAAATAATGTTATTGAAGAAATAAAGAAAAATGGCACTCACCAGATCTTGCCTCATAAAAACCTCTTCATTTCATCTTCTTAAAATTACATGTGGTGGCAGGTGGACAAGAGCAGCATAGTATTAGAATGACAGCTGCTTCATGCCAGCTCGACACTTCTAGACATCTGTATCTGTACAAGTGTTGAGTATCATCCTGATACTATGCTGCACTTGTCCACCTGCCACTGCATGTAATTTTAAGAAGATGAAATAAAGAGGTTTTTATGAGGCAAGATCTTGTAAGTGCCATTTTTCTTTAGTTCTACAAATGGACATGCCTTAACCTGGAATGAGCACCACCAGTGCGCCTGTTTTTTTCACACACAGTACTCTAACATACCATGTCTGTATGCCCAGAATAGCTTTTTCCTAAAACAGATTGGTGCAGAACCTGCTTCTGCTTTTTTGTAATGTTATTGAAGATTTGCAATATTTGGGGGTCACGTTGGTGCTTTCGCATTGGAGCTTATGAGCTTTAAGTTACACCACTGGATATATATGTAAAAAATACTCACCTCACTGCTTACCTCCACTACTAATTGCCCCCCGTACAGTCCTTGGCACCTCTTCTTACTGTCAGCACATGCTGAAATTCCATGCATCTTCATGCTAGACGTGCATGCACAAGGATAAGCTAAGACCAGTAGCTCTCGGAAGTCCCGGTGCAGAGTGCCTGACATAAGGTCATGGCCAGCTGACCGTTTTGCATATTTTGTGTGAAATGTATTACAAATCACACATCAGTTACAAAAATGTAATTCTACTCTAATAAATTCATCTAAATCTACTTACAGATTATTTTTGTATCAAGTTACTAATGGTCTAAGAAGAAACTAATCTACACAGAGACTGGCCTATTTACAACTCAGGTGAACACAATGCATTAATGTTTCATGATTATTACAAAGAATGATTTGTTTGACCTGGTTTGTACTTGTTCCAGTTTTACCTTAGAATCTGGTTTTCTAAGAAAGATCAGCTGTTATAATTAGTTCAGTGGTTAATCTGCGAAGAGGTAATTAAATTAAAAAGATTTTCTACTATAATATGACCCCCTTTGTCCTAACTATTCCTAACTAACATCTTCACAATATACTTCTGCGACCTACCCTGCTCCTGTAAGCGCTTTGAGGCTCATAAGTACCTTTATTGATGCTGTAACTTACATCCTTACAGTCTGGGGACCAGAATTGGACAAACAGAGCAGGGCACATCAGTAGTGGGGGACAGGGCTGCCTCTCTGTGAGTGACAGCAGTCTGGGCATGTCACTGGCAGGGGCAGGGCTTCCTCTCTGTGAGTGACAGCAGTCTGGGCACACATGCCCAGATCAGACTTCACTCTCCTCTCAGTCTGCTTTACAGTGTGGTGTTGTCATCTAACAAGCACCGCGATGTGTCACTCTTTACAGTTTATCAGAGGCCTAATAAAAAGTAAAGCCACCATCAGCACAAAACATACTTTTTATACGTCTCCTGTAGAATATTCTTCTCAGCACAATCCAGTTTGTTGGGCATTGGTAGCCAAGGGCCTGTGGTCTAACGATAAAAGCTGTAGTGGATGATGATATGGAGCGTGAAAGTCAAAAGTTTAAAATATTTTACCGCATCTGTGTATATTATAAATTATGCTTATATTCATGTGCACTATTGATTTATGAATTAAAATGACAGTTATGCTATAAGAGTGGTATCATCTTCTGTTTTAGACCAGTCTGAGGAGGCATATGAGCAAGTGGGTATTCAATGTTCCTATTGCCATAGACACTTTAACTGGTCACACCCAGTGGCATAACAATTGGGGTCACAAGGGTCACAGCTTTGACGGGGTGCGGATGTATAGGAGCCTGCGCCGCCCGCTTTCCCCAGCACCCACCAATCCCAACTCCTGCTTCATGTTGGCACATGCCACTTTAGGGCCCGTGTGTCAGGAAGGGGAGGGAAGCCTCCTACTTACTACTACTGCCGCCCGTCTCTTCCTCTTACCAGACGACTCTCCATGTGCGTTCCACTATGGAACACATATAGTAGGCTGGTGCCTTCTCCTCCACACTAGGAGTAGGTAGCACTTCCTGCTTTATGCGTTTCACAGTGGAACACACATCGGCACCGCCGCATTCTCCTGAGTCTTCAGTGTTTGCAAGGAGACCGGAGCTGCGGGGGAACGTGGAGATGTAAGTACAGATTTATTTTTTTTAATAAGTAAGTGCACGGTGGCCAGTGGATTATCAGGGAAGAGGGGGGGGGGGCATTCTACTGTACAGAAAGGTATGAGGCTGCCTATGTGGAGAGTTATGAGGCTGCACTATATGAAGAGCTATGAGGCTGTATTATACTATATGGAGGACTGAGGGTGCATTATACTGTATAGAGGGCTATGAGGCTGAATTATACAATATTGATGGATGTAAGGCTGCATTATACTATATGTAGGAATATGAGGTTGCATTATACTATATGGAGGGATGTGAGGCTGTATTATTCTATATGGATGGATGTGAGGCTGCATTACGCTATATGGAGGGTTGTTGGGCTGCATTATGCTATATGGAGGATAATGGAGGTGCATTATAATAAATGGATGACTATGGGGCTACCTTATGAATAGTGGCCTATGGGGTGCGTTATAATACACAGAAGACTATGCAAGTACATTGTAATATATGGAGGAATACGGGGATGCATTATAATAATTGGAGGACTATGGGGGAGGAGGAAGACCATATACAGTTGTGGCCAAAAGTATTGACACTCCTGCAATTTTGTCAGATAATACTCAGTTTCTTCCTGAAAATGATTGCAATCACAAATTCTTTGGTATTATTATCTTCATTTAATTTGTCTTCAATGAAAAAACACAAAAAGAATTGTCCTAAAGCCAAATTGGATATAATCCCACACCAAACATAAAAAACGGGGTGGACAAAAGTATTGACACTGTTAGAAAAATCATGTGATGGTTCTCTAATTTGTGTAATTACCAGCACCTGTAACTTACCTGTGGCACCTAACAGGTGTTGGCAATAACTAAATCACACTTGCAGCCAGTTGACATGGATTAAAGTTGACTCAACCTCTGTCCTGTGTCCTTGTGTGTACCACATTGAGCATGGAGAAAAGAAAGAAGACCAAAGAACTGTCTGAGAACTTGAGAAACCAAATTGTGAGGAAGCATGAGCAATCTCAAGGCTACAAATCCATCTCCAAAGACCTGAATGTTCCTGTGTGTACCGTGCGCAGTGTCATGAAGAAGTTTAAAGCCCATGGCACTGTGGCTAACCTCCCTAGATGTGAACGGAAAAGAAAAATTGCCAAGAGATTTCAACGCAAGATTGTGCAGATGGTGGATAAAGAACCTCGACTAACATCCAAACAAGTTCAAGCTGCCCTGCAGTCCGATGGTACAACAGTGTCAACCCGTACTATCCGTCGGTGTCTGAATAAAAAGGGACTGTATGGTAGGATACCCAGGAAGACACCACTTCTTACCCCGAGACATAAAAAAAACAGGCTGGAGTTTGACAAAACTTACCTGGGAAAGCCTAAAACATTTTGGAAGAATGTTCTCTGGTCAGATGAGACAAAAGTAGAGCTTTTTGGGCAAAGGCATCAACATAGAGTTTACAGGAGAAAAAAAAAGGCATTCAAAAGAAAAGAACACGGTCCCTACAGTCAAACATGGTGGAGGTTCCCTCATGTTTTGGGGTTGCTTTGCTGCCTCTGGCACTGGACTGCTTGACTGTGTGCATGGCATTATGAAGTCTGAAGACTACCAACAAATTTTGCTGCATAATGTACGGCCCAGTGTGAAAAAGCTTGGTCTCCTCCAGAGGTCATGGGTCTTCCAGCAGGACAATGACACAAAACACACTTCAAAAAGCATTAGAAAATGGTTTGAGAGAAAGCACTGGAGACTTCTAACATGGCCAGCAATGAGTCCAGACCTTAATCCCATAAAACACCTGTGGAGAGATCTAAAAATGGCAGTTTGGAGAAGGCACCCTTCAAATATCAGGCACCTGGAGCAGTTTGCCAAGGAAGAATGGTCTAAAATTTCAGCAGAGCATTGTAAGAAACTCATTGATGGTTTCCGGAAGTGGTTGATCGCAGTTATTTTGGCTAAAGGTTGTGCAACCAAGTATTAGGCTGAGGGTGCCAATACGTTTGTCTGGCCCATTTTTGGAGTTTTGTGTGAAACGATCAATGTTTTGCTTTTTGCTTCATGCTCTTTTGTGTTTTTTCATTGAAGACAAATTAAATGAAGATAATAATACCAAAGAATTTGTGATTGCAATAATTTTCAGGAAGAAACTGAGTATTATCTGACAGAATTGCAGGGGTGTCAATACTTTTGGCCACAACTGTATACCAGGATGGGGGACAT
This sequence comes from Allobates femoralis, assembly GCA_033576535.1. Classification (NCBI taxonomy): domain Eukaryota; kingdom Metazoa; phylum Chordata; class Amphibia; order Anura; family Aromobatidae; genus Allobates; species Allobates femoralis. The sequence continues at coordinate 535,261,828 of JARQOC010000004.1, read as the reverse complement.
ATACACCACGATAAGGACCATATTCCAGGAGGAGGACCATATATGGCAGGATGAGAGACATTTAATACATACTGAAGGGGAAGATGGCTCAATTTGTGAGTCTTTAAGGGGTTTAGAACATTACACGGGGCCCATACATCTGACCAATATGTGTGTGGTGGGAGGGGCAGGTCTAAATTTCGCCCCGAGGCCTATCAGACTCTCGTTACTCCACTGGTCACACCCTTTACAGGAAAGTTAGACTAAAAGTACCCTTTACCTTTAAATAATTGTTAAGAATCCTATACATATAAAACTAATGTCAGCGAAACTTGTAAATATATATGGGTTTGGACCACAATCTAATGAGTAAGGGAGGAATTTACAGATTATTGTTGGGGGAGATAAGAATTATGCAGATCATTTTGTTCTCCAATAGATAAGCCAAAAGATGTCTGGAAGCAGTTCTCTTGTAAAGAACAAATGCAGGAGCACCCAGCAGAGTAAATACTAATTTCTATAGGAGTGTTAGGTGAGACTGTCAGCATCTGAACAATTAGCCAATATACATATACTTCCATCCACGTGACCACCGTTCCCAGCTCTGACATCAGAGAAGTCTCAAAGTGCACAGTTCATGCAATGTGAGGATTCCCAAGTCTGCAGTCACACAGAGTGACTGCAAACTTTTCATTTAAAACCAAACAAAGCTTTTAATAATTGTTCTGTGCCCATAAAAGTGCAGTAAGCCTGTCTAAACAGGCTATTATGTATCAAACTGGAAGAAAAATAAAGCGCACATAAGTTCTTACCCAAATAAATCAACAGAGATGAAGGTGATCAAATACGCCACTCAGCAACTTACCTGATTGAACTGTGTAAGACACAATCACTATATACACATCACCAGCTGCTGCAAAGAAATAGATTTTTATCCTGAACAAGTGGTTGAACATCCATGAAACGCGTCGATAAATAGTCTACCTATTATATTATCCTTGGAGGTCTTTTGGAATTGCTGTTTTTTGCCGAGCAGCGCAAAGTTGATTAACCCTTTCCACAGGGGCGTTGCTAGGGTCAAAAAACATCCGGGGCTCGGGCCCACTGAGCTGCATTTTTCGGAATAAATTTAAATAAAACCCAAGTAAAATGTACTTAAAAAAGCAGTGACACTCTACATGTATAATATTAACAGTTTTAATGCTTTAAAACATTATAGAGATTGCCAACATGCACTCAATAAATACACAAAATATAACAGTATTAGGCCAATATCCAAGTAATCCTAAGGCTTCTTTCACATGAGCGCTTTTCTGCCGTTAATACCGTGATTTTAAAGTGCATGAATTTCGCTGTCAAAAAACGCCATTAAAAAACATGTTCTATAATGACGGTTTTTTAGCAGTCGCTTCTTGACCCCATTGACGTGAATGGGGCGTGCTCTCGGCGAAAATTGGGTGCTTTAAAAGCACGCGATTAGTGTTCGGGGAGAAGCGCTTATCTGAATAAGCCCTAAAGGGTTTTCTTACTACTTTGATCCACTCCTCTAGGATACAGTTCTATCTATTGTGTTAAGGAAAAAATAGCACCAGTGGTATATACAGGCCCCAGCAGTATTACAGCAGCCCCAGTGGCATACAGCAGCCTCCCCAGTGGTATATACAGTCTCCAGCAGTATTACAGCAGCCCCAGTGGCATACAGCAGCCTCCCCAGTGGTATACACAGTCCCCAGCAGTATTACAGCAGCCCCAGTGGTATATACAGGCCCCAGCAGTATTACAGCAGCCCCAGTGGTATACAGCAGCCTCCCCAGTGGTATATACAGTCCCCAGCAGTATTACAGCAGCCCCAGTGGTATACAGCAGCCTCCCCAGTGGTATATACAGGCCCCAGCAGTATTACAGCAGCCCCAGTGGTATACAGCAGCCTCCCCAGTGGTATATACAGTCCCCAGCAGTATTATAGCAGCCCCAGTGGTATACAGCAGCCTCCCCAGTGGTATATACAGTCCCCAGCAGTATTACAGCAGCCCCAGTGGTATACAGCAGCCTCTCCAGTGGTATATACAGGCCCCAGCAGTATTACAGCAGCCCCAGTGGTATACAGCAGCCTCCCCAGTGGTATATACAGTCCCCAGCAGTATTACAGCAGCCCCAGTGGTATACAGCAGCCTCCCCAATGGTATATACAGTCCCCAGCAGTATTACAGCAGCCCCACTGGTATACAGCAGCCTCCCCCCAGTGGTATATACAGGCCCCAGCAGTATTACAGCAGCCTCCCCATACTTTGAAGTATATGAATGTCAAAGGTGGTGAAAGGGTTAAATTACATTATATACAGCACACATGTACTGGACAACACATGCTCATTTCATACATGTCCAGAGTACACACATACTATATAACAGATGCACAGCAGGTACACATCCTATACACAGAACATGTGTATATACACACTTCAGTATACTCAAAATATATCCTAAATACACAAAGAGACACAAAACACACACAAAAAACCCACACACATACAGAGACACGACCCGCGCACACACAGACACACAACCCGCACACACACACAGACACAACCCGCACACACAGACACAACCCGCACACACAGACACAACCCGCACACACAGACACAAAACACACACACAGACACAAAACCCACACACACACAGACACAAAACCCACAGACACAAAACCCACACACACAGACAAAACCCACACACACAGACACAAAACCCACACACACACGCAGATACAAAACCCACACACACACACAGACACAACCCGCACACACACACAGACACAACCCGCACACAGAGACACAACCCGCACACACACACAGACACAACCCGCACACAGAGACACAAAACCCACACTGAGACACAAAACCCACACACAGAGACACAACCTGCACACAGAGACACAACCCGCACAGAGACAACATACACACACACAGAGACAACACACACACAGAGACAACATACACACACACACACAGAGACAACATACACACAGAGACAGCATACACACACAGAGACAGCATACACACACACACACAGACAACATACACACACACACAGAAACAGCATACACAGACACACAACCCAAACACAGACACATGGAGACACACACTCCTCTGTGCTGCAGGAGTGGAGGCTAGTGTACATGTGCTTTACCTGCTCCCAGCAGCTGAGCACTTCCCCCACTCTTCTGCCAGGACTGTCCAGCAGGAGAGCTGTCATCTGGTGGATTAGAGCTGCTTCTCCTCTGGATCTTCCATCAGAGGTGACTGGTCCTATGTGCCGTCTCTCACCTTTTCACTTCATAGACCGCGCCATGCAGGAAGAGAAGAGCACTAGCTAATCAGCTCGGCTGTCACTCAGTCTGATGTAAGAGGTTAATTGGCCAGTGCTCTTCTCCTGCAGGACACACCCCCTCTGTGACTTGCTGGACCCAGAGAAGGGTAAAAGCTGCTGCACACACAGTGCACACATAAAGTGCAGGTTCCCGCAACATAGAGCGGCAGAGGCCCCGTAGGAGAGATAGGATGTCAGGGAGAGAAGAGCTGCCAAAGGCAGTGTCTGATAGAGCGGCCCTTCAGTTTATCAGCTGGTAGCGGCGCTGGGTCCGGGGCGGCGAGATTCGGGGCTCTATGCATAAGAATCGGGGCTGCAGCCCCGATTCTTAATGCATAGCGACGTCCCTGCCTTTCCATCAAATCTATTGAAGTTAAACAAGCTATTAAACAACTTATTGGCTTTGGTTGCTTAAAGGCCACAATTGGCCAGTTGACACCCTCAAATCCAGGTACCTTTTTTTTCTCAATTGTGTCGTGATGCCAGGGAAAGTTTTCATAGCCACAGTTGATCTCTGAAAAATGTCTGTCTTTTGCTGTCTTCTGCTGCACATTCAGCGTCATTTTAATGTCCACGAAATAAAAATAGCTGCACATGCTCTGGCCTAAGCAGCACCCCTTAATGAATAATTGTTCTCCCTGCACAAAAATGATTCCCACACTGTCCCTCTTATAAAACTTGGCCTCCACATTATCCTCTCCTATAAAATATTGCCTCCACACCATCCCCTCCATTAGCTTGTAGCTTTATACTATGACGGCCACATTGTCCACCTTATGTACTGTAACGACCACAATATCCTCTTATGAAATACTAGATGGCGGCCTGATTCGAACACATCGGGTATTCTAGAATATGTATGTAGTTGACATACTGTGACTGACAGAAATTGTTCAGTCAACGTGAGTGAACCACATATATATATATATATTTAGCAGCGCTATGGTATATGCTGGTACATTACAGTACATGTATAGCAGCACTATAGTATATGGCGGTACATTACATTACATGTATAGTAGCACTATAGCGAATGGCAGTACATTGCAGCACATGTATGGCAGCAATATAGTATATGGTGGTACATTACAGCACATGTATAGCAGCACTATAGTATATGGTGGTAAATTGCAGCACATGTATAGCAGCACTATAGTATATGGTGGTACATTACAGTACATGTATAGGAGCACTATAGTATATGGCGGTACATTATAGTACATGTATAACAGCGCTATGGTATATGGCGGTACATTACAACACATGTATAGCAACACTATAGTATATGGCGGTACATTACAGTACATGTATAGCAGCACTATGGTATATGGTGGTACATTACAGTACATGTATACCAGCGCTATGGTATATGGCGGTACATTACAGTACTTGTATAGCAGCGCTATGGTATATGGTGGTACAATGCAGCACATGAATAGCAGCACTATAGTATATGGCAGTACCTTACAGCACATGTATAGCAGCACTATAGCATATGGCGGTACATTACATCACATGTATAGCAGCACTATAGTATATGGCGGTACATTACAGTGCATGTATAGCAGCACTATAGTATATGGCGGTACATTACAGTACATGCATAGCAGCGCTATAGTATATGGCGGTACATTACAGCACATGTATAGCAGCACTATAGCATATGGCGGCACATTACATCACATATTTAGCAGCACTATAGTATATGGCGGTACATTGCAGTACATGTATAGCAACACTTTTGTACATAGCGGTACATTACAGCACATGTATAGCAGCGCTATGGTATATGGCGGTACATTACAGCACATGTATAGCAGCACTATAGTATATGGCGGTACATTACAGCACATGTATAGCAGCACTATAGTATATGGCGGTACATTACAGTGCATGTATAGCAGCACTATAGTTTATGGCGTTACATTATAGTACATGCATAGCAGCACTATAGTATATGGCGGTACATTACAGCACATGTATAGCAGCGCTATGGTATATGGCGGTACATTACAGTACATGTATAGAAGCGCTATGGTATGTGGCGGTACATTACATCACATGTATAGCAGCACTATAGTATATGGCAGTACATTACAGTACATGTATAGTAGCACTAAAGTATATGGCAGTACATTACTGCACATGTATAGCAGCACTATAGTATATGGCGGTATATTACAGTACATGTATAGCAGCGCTATGGTATATGGTGGTACATTACAGCACATGGTATATGGTGGTACATTACAGCACATGGTGGTACATTACAGCACATGTATAGCAGCACTATAGTATATGGCGGTACATTACTGCACATGTATAGCAGCACTTTTGTATATGGCGGTACATTACAGCACATGTATAGCAGCGCTATGGTATATGGCGGTACATTGCAGTACATGTATAGCAGCACTATAGTATATGGCGGTACATTACAGTACATGTATAGCAGCGCTATAGTATATGGGGGTACATTATAGTACATGTATAGCAGCGCTTTGGTACATGGCAGTACATTACAGCACATGTATAGCAGCACTATAGTATATGGCGGTATATTACAGTACATGTATAGCAGCGCTATGGTTTATGGCGGTACATTACAGTACATGAATATCAGCGTTATGGTATATGGCGGTACATTACAGTACATGTATAGCATCGCTATGGTATATGGCGGTACATTACAGCACATGTATAGCAGCACTATAGTATATGGCGGTATATTACAGTACATGTATAGCAGCGCTATGGTTTATGGCGGTACATTACAGTACATGAATATCAGCGTTATGGTATATGGCGGTACATTACAGTACATGTATAGCATCGCTATGGTATATGGCGGTACATTACAGCACATGTATAGCAACACTATAGTATATGGCGCTACATTATATTACATGTATAGCAGTGCTATACATGTATATTCTATAGCGTATGGCGTTACATTACAGCACATGTATAGCAGCAATATAGTATAAGGTGGTATATTACAGTACATGTATAGCAGCACTATACTATATGGCGGTACATTACAGCAAATGTATAGCAGCGCTATGGTATATGGCTGTACATTAGAGCACATGTATGGCAGCACTATAGCTTATGGCAGTACATTACAGCACATATATAGCAGCACTATAGTATATGGCAGTACATTACAGCACATGTATAGCAGCGCTATGGTATATGGCGGTACATTACAGCACATGTATAGCAAGGAGGGAGGCAGGAAGGTGAGGAGGGAGGCAGGGAGGCGAGGATGCGAGGAGGGAGGCGGCAGGTACCGGTGCTGGGGGTCGCCGCGGCCGTATATGCAGCCTGTCGACAGCGACACTATGCGTCGCTGTCGCCAGGTTACAGCTACTGTATAATCTTCTAATTTTTAATGTGCGCGGCTTTTTGCATATGCGGCGCTCATTGGTTGCCGCGGCTGGCGGCAGCCAATGAGCACTGGCGCGCGATTTCGGCATCAGACAGACACGATAATGAGATTATATAGTAGATAACCCCCACAGTGTCCCTCTTTATGAACTATTACTGCCACACTGTCTATCCTTACAATCTATGGCATCCTCACTGTAACGCTTTAAAAGAGACAAGAAATATGTCACACAATGGGATCACCGACAAAAGGTTTATTGATAACATAATATAGGACAACCCACAAACATTAGAAACACTTTAAAAGCCAAAAAGGCGTAAAAAAGCTACCTAGTATAATAAAGTGCAAAAATATATTATCCAATCAGTTCTGGCAGCATTATATACAGCTTGCTATATCTACTATATATTTGTCCAAGGCGTCTGTCTGAAGCCGAAATCGCGTGCCAGACAGAGGCCGCTTATTGGTGGCCGATGGAGGCGGCCACCAATGAGCGCAGACTATGCAAATAGGTGCACAAATTCAAAGTTCGATCACGCACGAGATAGCCGGGACTCTTCTGATTGGTCGCCGCTCCTGCTCCCGCTCATATAATATGCATTGCCGCTCTCCATCACCATGGTGCTGAAACTGTACCATGGTGATGGGCTGGGGAAGCAGCGCATATTATATGGTCCTGCGCCCCCCTGTGATGGGAAATTCCCATCCTATGTTAGATATGGCCCCCATGCTGCTGCCATAGTAAAATAATAAACTCTATACCAGGGGTCTCAAACTCGGCTGGGTTGGTGGGCCGCACATAGAAAAATATTATTATCAGGGGGCTGCATTGCTTGTAGGATTAAGTGACATTTGGCTGGGTGCTGTGGTGCGCACCTGTAATCCTAACTACATTGGGAGGCTTGGGCTGTTGGATCACTTGAGCTTGTGAGTTCTGGTCTGTTCTGTGCTATGTGGCTGGGTGCTGTGGTGCGCACCTGTAATCCTAGCTACATTGGGAGGCTTGGGCTGTTGGATCACTTGAGCTTGTGAGTTCTGGTCTGTTCTGTGCTATGTGGCTGGGTGCTGTGGTGCACACCTGTAATCCTAACTACATTGGGAGGCTTGGGCTGTTGGATCACTTGAGCTTGTGAGTTCTGGTCTGTTCTGTGCTATGTGGATCAGGTGTCTACTCTCCTCATCAATATGGTGACTTTGAGCCAGCTGCTTGGAGACACTAAATGAGATGAGGGTTGTTGTGCCTGGTCAAAAAAAAATAAAAAATTTCCATCCTATGTTAGATATGGCCCCCATGCTGCTGCCATAGTAAAATAATAAACTCTATACCAGGGGTCTCAAACTCGGCTGGGTTGGTGGGCCGCACATAGAAAAAAATTATTTGTCGGGGGGCCGCATTGCTTGTAGGATTGTGACATTTTTAGTAATACCAGAATTTTTTACTCAATGTAGTACTGTCCAAATCCTTATCCCCTTCTTGTAGTAATGTCCCCATCTTAGTCCCTTTCTTGTTGTAATGTCCCCATCCTGGTTCCCCTCTTGTACTAATATCCCCATCCTGATCCCCTTCTGTAGTAATGTCCACATCATGATCCCCATTTGCAGTGATGTCCCCATCCTGGCCCCCATAGTGTAGTAATGTCCACTACAAAAGGGGATCAGCATGGGGATGTCCACATTCCTGGCCCCCATAGTGTAGTAATGTGGGGGACATTACTACACTATTGGGGCCAGGATGTGGACATCTCCATGCTGATCCCCTTTTGTAGTGATGTCCACATCCTGGCTCCCATAGTGTAGTAATGTCCCCCATGCTGGACCCCTTTTGTACTGATGTCCCCAACCTGGTCTACTTTCTTTTTACACACACATGCATGCTCTCAGACACACACACACGCTCTCAGACACACGCTCTCAGACACACAAACACATGCTCTCAGACACACACACGCTCTCAGACACACACACAAAACGCTCTCTGACACACACACACACACGCTCTCTGACACACACACGCTCTCTGACACACACACGCTCTCTGACACTCACGTTCTCTGATACTCGTGCTCTCTGACACTCACACACACACACTCTGACACACACACATGTCCCCTATTGCTGGCACATGTCCCCCATGGCTGGCACACGTCCCCCATGGCTGGCTCACGTCCCCCATGACTAGCACACGCCCCACATGGCTGGCACATGTCCCCATGGCAGGCACACTTCCTCCTGTGCTGGCACACTTCCTCCTGTGCTGCCACACCTCCCCTATTGATGGCACTCATCCCCCATGGCTGGCACACTTTCCCCATGGCTGGCACATGTCCCATGTGGCTGGCACACGTACCCTGTAGCTGGCACACGTACCCTGTAGCTGGCACATGTCCCCTGTGGCTGGCACACGTCCCCTGTGGCTGGCACATGTCCCCTGTGGCTGGCACACATCCCCCGTGGCTGGCACATGTCCCCTGTGGCTGGCACACGTCCCCCATGGCTGGCACATGTCCCCTGTGGCTGATACACATCCCCTGTGGCTTTCACATGTCACCCATGGCTGGCACACATCCCCTGAGGCTGGCACACATTCCCCATGGCTGGCACACGTTCCCCATGGCTGGTACACGTCCCCTGTGACAGGTACATGTCCCCTGTGGCTGGCACATGTCCCCTGTGGCTGGCTCTCGTCCTCTGACTGGCACACATCCCCTGTGGCTTGTACATGTCCCCCATGGCTGGCACACGTCCCCCATGGCTGGCACATGTCCCCCGTGGCTGGCACACATCCCCCATGGCTGGCACACGTCCCCCGTGGCTTGCACATGTCCCCCATGGCTGGCATATATCCCCTGTGGCTGGCACACGTCCCCTGTGACTTGCACATGTCCCCTGTGCCTGGCACATCCCACTGCCCTGGCTATGGCCCCCATGCTCTTTTCTCACCCTCCTCCGGGCCTCTCTCCTGCCGCTGCACTCCTCCACTTCCTGCTTCTCAGTGCCGGTCATGTGATCAGCACAGCAGAGAGACATTATCTCTGCGTGCCCGATCACAGCAGCAGCAGGGAAAGCGGGGAGACAGCGGGAGATCAGTGCTGGAGGAAGGTGAGTAAAGCTTTTTTATTTTACTCTGGGCAGCAGCATGGGGGCCATATCTAACATAGAGGGGACATGTACCATCACTGGAGGGGGCGCAGGTACATACAGTGTTGGCCAAAAGTATTGACACCCCTGCAATTCTGTCAGATAATACTCAGTTTCTTCCTGAAAATGATTGCAATCACAAATTCTTTGGTATTATTATCTTCATTTAATTTGTCTTCAATGAAAAAACACAAAAGAGAATGAAGTAAAAAGCAAAACATTGATCATTTCACACAAAACTCCAGAAATGGACCAGACAAAAGTATTGGCACCCTCAGCCTAATACCTGGTTGCACAACCTTTAGCCAAAATAACTGCGATCAACCGCTTCCGGTAACCATCATTGAGCTTCTTACAATGCTCTGCTGGAATTTTAGACCATTCTTCTTTGGCAAACTGCTCCAGGTCCCTGATATTTGAAGGGTGCCTTCTCCAAACTGCCATTTTTAGATATCTCCACAGGTGTTCTATGGGATTCAGGTCTGGACTCATTGCTGGCCACCTTAGAAGTTTCCAGTGCTTTCTCTCAAACTATTTTCTAGTGCTTTTTGAAGTGTGTTTTGGGTCATTGTCTTGCTGGAAGACCCATGACCTCTGAGGGAGACCCAGCTTTCTCACACTGGGCCCTACATTATGCTGCAAAATTTGTTGGTAGTCTTCAGACTTCATAATGCCATGCACACAGTCAAGCAGTCCAGTGCCAGAGGCAGCAAAGCAACCCCAAAACATCAGGGAACCTCCGCCATGTTTGACTGTAGGGTCTTCCTGGGTCTCCTACCATACAGTCCCTTTTCATTCAGACGTCGACGGATAGTACGGGTTGACACTGTTTTACCCTCGGACTGCAGAGCAGCTTGAACTTGTTTGGATGTTAGTCAAGGTTCTTTATCCACCATCCGCACAATCTTGCGTTGAAATCTCTCGTCAATTTTTCTTTTCCGTCCACATCTAGGGAGATTAGCCACAGTGCCATGGGCTTTAAACTTCTTGATGACACTGCGCACGGTAGACACAGGAACATTCAGGTCTTTGGAGATGGACTTGTAGCCTTGAGATTGCTAATGCTTCCTCACAATTTGGTTTCTCAAGTCCTCAGACAGTTCCTTGGTCTTCTTTCTTTTCTCCATGCTCAATGTGGTACACACAACGACACAGGACAGAGGTTGAATCAACTTTAATCCATGTCAACTGGCTGCAAGTGTGATTTAGTTATTGCCAACACCTGTTAGGTGCTACAGGTAAGTTACAGGTGCTGGTAATTACACAAATTAGAGAAGCATCACATGATTTTTCTAACAGTGCCAATACTTTTGTCCCCCCCTTTTTTATGTTTGGTGTGGAACTATATCCAATTTGGCTTTAGGACAATTCTTTTTGTGTTTTTTTCATTGAAGACAAATTAAATGAAGATAATAATGCCAAAGAATTTGTGATTGCAATCATTTTCAGGAAGAAACTGAGTATTATCTGACAGAATTGCAGGGGTGTCAATACTTTTGGCCAACACTGTATAATATGTGCTGCTCCCCCAGTCCATCACCACGGTGGGGTTTTTGCACCATGGTGATGGACAGCGGCAGTGCATATTATAGGAGCGGGAACTGAATATCTCCCGCTGCCTCCTGCAGCCTCCACCAGCCCGCCCCAGCCTTCCCCAGCCCCCGGACAGGCTCCAGAGCCCTATCACCTCCCCTGCAGTGTAATCCAGACCTCCGCCGGCATGATTCACTGTCCACGGTGTCGGGGGCCGCACTGAGAAGCCCTGGGGGTTGCATGCGGCCCATGGGCCGCGTGTTTGAGACCCCAGCTCTATACTTACCTCCTGGCTCCTCCTCCAGCGCTGATCTCCCAGTGTCTCTCCAGTCTCCCGGCTGCTGCTGTGATCGCATGCAGAGATGATGTCACTCTCTGCTGTGCCGATCACATGACCGCACAGAACCAGGAAGTGGAGGAGCTCTACAGCATCATATCTGCCTGATCACAGCAGCACAAGGGAGACCAGGAGATCAGCACTGGAGGAGGAAAGAATAGAGCAGCATGGGGGCCATGTCTAACACAGGGGGGCTTGTGCCACACATAGGGGACGTGTGCCCTGCATAGGGGACATGTGTCACGTATAGGGGATGTGTGCCACGCATAGGGGACGTGTGCCCTGCATAGGGGACGTGTGCCCTGCATAGGGGACGTGTGCCATGCATAGGGGACGTGTGCCATGCATAGGGGAGGTGTGCCACGCATAGGGGACGTCTGCCCTGCATACGGGACGTGTGCCACGCATAGGGGACATGTGCCATGCCTAGGGGAAGTGTGCCATGCATAGGGGATGTGTGCCATGCATAGTGGACGTGTGCCATGCATAGGGGACATGTGCCATGCATAATGGATGTGTGCCATGCATAGAGGATGTGTGCCATGCATAGGGGACGTGTACCAAGCATAGAGGATGTGTGCCATGCATAGGGGACGTGTTCCACGCATAGGGGATGTGTGCCACACATAATGGATGTGTGACATGCATAGGGGACATTTGCCATGCATAATGGACGTGTGCCATGCATAGGGGACGTGTGCCATGCATAGGGGACGTGTGCCACGCATAGGGGACGTGTGCCACGCATAATGGACGTGTGACATGCATAGGGGACATGTGCCATGCATAATGGACTTGTGCCATGCATAGGGGACGTGTGCCATGCATAGGGGATGTGTGCCATACATAATGGATGTGTGCCATGCATAGGGGACGTGCCATGAAAGGGGATGTGTTCCATGCATAATGGACTTGTGCCATGCATAGGGGATGTGTGCCCTGCACAGGGGATGTGTGCCATACATAGGGGACATGTGCCACGCATAGGGGACATATGCCATGCATAATGGACATGTGCCATGCATAATGGACATGTGCCATGCATAGGGGACATGTGCCATGCATAGGGGACGTGTGCCATGCATAATGGACGTGTGTCATGCATAGGGGACGTGTGTCATGCATAGGGGACGTGTGCCATGCATAGGGGACGTGTGCCATGCATAGGGGACGTGTGCCATGCATAGGGGACGTGTGCCATGAATAGGGGACGTGTGCCACGCATAGGGGATGTGTTCCATGCATAATGGACATGTGCCGTGCATAGGGGACATTTGCCATACATAGGGGACGTGTGCCATGCATAATGTACATGTGTCATGCATAGGGGACGTGTGCCACACATAGGGGACATGTGCCATGCATAGGGGTCGTGTGCCATGCATAGGGGATGTGTGCCACGCATAATGGATGTGTGCCATGCATAGGGGACGTGTACCATGCATAGGGGACGTGTGCCATGCATAGGAGACATGTGCCATGCATAGGCAGGGCCGCACTGTCCAATGGTCAATATAAGCCTTTAAGCTCAGGTGGCAAGGAGGTAGGGGGAGCCGCAGAGCAGAATTGGGTGGCGCCTGCACCATGCAGCCGGCTCCCTGTGTGACGTGCATCGGCTGCATAGGGTAAAATCACCAGGGCGGCTGCCGACAGCAATCCCCCCCGCTCCTCACCTGCGGCCGCCGACAGCAACCCCACCTCCCTCAGTCCTCACCTAGGCTCAGGCGGCAGAGAGCCTTTGTGCACCCCTGTGCTTTGGGGAAATTAATCTGAAATGCGTACCGGCAAATATGTTTTTTACAAAAAAAGCACTGGTGACGCATCAGCGACGCGGCATTGCCGTGACAGAGACGAAAGCGCTACACTCACATAGCGGGCAGGGAAGCAGACTTCACTGTCGGCTTTCCCATCCCGCTATTTCAAATGAACAGTGATGTGAAAACGACGCACCAGCGTTCCCGGCCAGGTTGTATTATTATCAGTATCGCTGGTGTGTCGTTATGTGTTACGGGGGCTCTATACTTACAGGACCTCTGATGATGTCACATTCATGTCCGGAGCAAGATCACATGGATGTGACATCACTAGAGATCCTTAAGCTAAACGCACACAGCACCAGGAGCCAGGTACTGCAGACCACTTACACCCACACACCCTACACTCACCCTGCACTCACACTCACCCACCACTCACACTTACCCTGCACTCACATCACACTCTGCCCTGCACTCACGTCACACTCTGTCCTGCACTCACGTCACACTGTGCCCTGCACTCACATTACACTCTGCCCTGCACTCACGTCACACTCTGCCCTGCACTCACGTCACACTCTGCCCTGCACTCACTTCACACTCTGCCCTGCACTCACGTCACACTCTGCCCTGCACTCACGTCACCCTCTGCCCTGTACTCAAGTCACACTCTGCTCCGCACTTACGTCACACTCTGTCCTGCACTTACGTCATACTCTGTCCTGCACTCATGTCACACTCTGCCCTGCACTCCCGTTACACTCTGCCCTGTACTCACGTCACTCTTTGTCCTGCATTCACGTGACACTCTGCCCTGAACTCACGTCACACTTTGCCCTGAACTCACGTCACACTTTGCCCTGCACTCACGTCACACTCTGCCCTGCACTCACGTCACACTCTGCCCTGCACTCACGTCACACTCTGCCCTGCATTCACGTCACACTCTACCCTGCACTCATGTCACACTCTGCCCTGCACTCACATCACACTCTGTCCTGCACTTACATTACACTTAGCCCTGCACTCACGTGACACTCACCTTGCACTCACCTCACACTTAGCCCTGCACTCACCTTGCACTCACGTCACACTCTCTGCAACGCAAAACCCACGTCGCTGATTGTTCGTGGCTGGCTGGGCGCGACCAATCAGCGACACGGGATTTCCGTTACAGCGAAACAGACACAGTCCGCCTGGTCTCCCGGCCCCCCTCCGCTTGGTCTCCTGCCCGCTGCTCACCCGCTCCACGCTCCCTCCCAGCCGCTGCTCCATGCTCCATCTGCCCGCCGCTCACCCCGCCATTCTTCTTTTCGTGGCATAGACTTCAGAAATTCAAAGGCCGCAGGGGTGGGGGTGGAGCCATCAAAGGGGGCGTCGTAATGGCCGTGAACAAGGGCATGCCCACCACATCAGGGCTATGCGCTTGGACACGCCTACTATGATGCCCCCTGTTAACTCCGCCTCCTGAGGCCTTGGAATTGTTGACGTATATGCTAGAGGAAGAAGACGAAGACATGCTAGGGTGAGAGACGGCTGTACAGAAGCCTGGAGCGGGTGAGAACTGAGGGGGCCACCGCTGCGCACTCGCACAACCGCACCGCCGTACACCCGCACTGCCGTACACCGGCACCGCCGCACACCCACATATACTAGAAGACCCAATGCGTTAGCATCAGGCCACCATCTAGTAACAAATAATCATATAAATAATTAAAGACAGTCAATAAATAAGCAAATAAGGCAATAAATAAAAAATCTACATAAGCAGGCGTAAATGTAAGCATATAATACACAATGTTAACTAGCAGAGGTTAAAAAAATGGAAATCCTCGCTGCTGACACCTCTACATTAAGGCTGAATTCAGATGCTTCATTTTTTATTGATCCGTTTTGGTGTAGTTTCTGTCAGACAGAGACACGCATACTTTCTTACCCTCCCCGGCGATACCATGGTGAGTCCCAGTGATGCCTTTCTCCCGGGCACTGGCAGGTTCTGTCTGTGAACAGTCTGCTCGGTACTTTAGGACCTACCCATGTGACTGAGTCACATGGTGCACAAAGTCCTAAAGTACTATAGAGACTACTCACAAACAGAACCTGCCAGTGCCCGGGAGAAAGGCATCACTGGGACTCACCATGGGATCACCAGGAGGGTAAGTAATTGAATGTTAGTGGTGTAGATAGTGCACCAGAAAAACGCTACTCAAATTGACATGCTCTTTATTTTTTGCATGTGCTTTCTGTACCACTAAGGTAGCCGTCTAAAAACTCAGCATCTGAACAGCAAATTGGAAATCCCATTCACTTTGCTGGTAGACATTTTGACTGATTTGTTTTTGGTGCAGTTTAAAAAGAAAAAAAAACAGCACCAAAAATGGATCAAAAACACCCAGTGTGAACATAGCCTGTAATGTACAATAATTAGATTTGTCTCTTTAAGAAAACCAGGTCTGGTGTATCATGGGAATGAGAACAAGGAGGTGGGAAGTTAAGTTTTAGTTTCAGTTTGGAGCATGCTGAGGAAAGACTGTTATGTGATATGATGGAGAAAGATGAAAGAATAAAGTACAGTTAAAGTTTACCCTTGTGAATTCCTCATATCAAGTGGACATTACATAGCCTAACACAACCGTAATTAATGGGACAAATAGCAAAAACAGGTAATCCAAATAATGTACTGTAAGGAGCTGGTCATTAACTAATAACTATGAGATTTTTACAGCACAGAATGCTGGTTACCCTGACATTATTTTTGTGTTTAATTAGAGATTTTCTTGCTTGTGAGTTTTAAGGCCACTTGTCTGTACAGAATGTAACCTTAATATACACACAAAAGGATACTACTTATGGAGAGTTTCTGCCCAAATAATCATGGTACATGATTAGCCACAGTGAACGGTTTTTTATTTTAGCAAAACATGAAATTACATCGGCATCACAAAGTACCAAAACATTACATATAGTAAAATCCAGAATCGGTCCAGAGGACAGCGGAGATAATGAAGCCAAACATCAACTAAGTATATTACAAAGTCCTAGCAGCAGGCAAGTGGGAATTCATGGGGTTTTTAAACTCCAATATCTTCAACATAAAGCTGACCTATAAGCACCACACGTCGTCGATTGACTTCTTAGATATAAATCTGATAGTGCATACTGATGGTTCAATACAAACTAATATGTACAGGAAGGAGACCTCAGTTAATGCGCTTCTGCATGCTGCTTCCGCTCATACCCCCTCTACAATATCTGCCATTCCCATCGGCCAATTCTTGCGGGCAAAAAGGGTTTGCTCCCAGGAAAAATTCTTTCAGGAGCAAGCAAAAGATCTTAGGGAAAGGTTTGAATCAAGGGGGTATTGCGGACGCAGCATAAAACGAGGTTACCATCGAGCCCAAACAGCTGAGCGAAGTGCCCTTTTAAGAGGAAGGGAGAAGGATGTGGATGTTGGAGGATCCACTATCAGGTTCATCACCACATATAATAACAAATGGATGGATATTAGGAGGATTCTCAAAAAGCATTGGGGTGTTCTCAAATTGGTTCCCGCCCTAAGAGATACCATAGGGAGTGAATCATCAATGACGGCTAGAAGAAGTCGCAAACTTCGTGATGATTTGGTATACAGCCGCTATGTGGCTGCTGTGAAACCAATAGTGAGCGGTGCTAGGGTTCGTACTGGGTTTTACCCCTGTGGGGAGTGTGTGGCGTGCCCAAATATGTTAAGATCAAAGACTTTCGTGTCTGCGGAGGGTAGAACTTTTGAGATTCAGAAGTTTGCCACGTGTAGTACACGAAATGTGATTTACCATGCTACGTGCCCGTGCAGGCTCATCTATATCAGCTTAACCAGCCGATGAATTTAAGGTGAGAGCACGTGAGCACGTTAAGGACATTTTGGGCGCAACCAAACTTGAACTGGGGGACCCGAGACTTAAAACCCTACCCCGCCACTTTAAAATCAAGCATAATTGCGACCCGAAAAACCTGAGATTTGTAGCCATTGATGTTCTCAACCTGGGATCTAGGGGCGGTGATTATAGGTGAGAACTAGCCAAGAAGGAATGCCAGTGGATTATCCGCTTGGGGACGATGTCCCCAAACGGATTAAATGAAAAACTTAGTTTTGTCCCATTCTTAGGATAATTTGTGTCATCTGTTGTCCTCCACCCTTTTAAATGATGATGGGGGACAGGTAGGTTATATATTCGCTCTAGGGCTGTTTTTTGACACTTCCCTTGAGGGGGCCCTAAAATCCGGGTTACCCTCAGTTTTAATCTGTTATGTTGGTTTTAACATTTTTTTCTCTCTGTGCTCTCTTCTATAGTCCTTCCTAAATAAACTGGGATATCTTTACCCCCACCTCTCAACAAATGGAGCCCTATGGACTGGATGGAGGGAAATAGAATTCACTCAAAGAAAAAGATTTGATTCTTCTGTATATTATATTAAATATGGTTGGATTCACAATTCTCTATTATGTAACTAATTGGATTTATTATGGGATTGATATAACTGAGATTATATGATATATTATGTCTCTGATGCTTGTATCTTCCTACTATATGTATGTTTCTCCTAAAGTAGGCAGGGATTATGCTCTCTGTATGAGGAGTAATCACTTTGCATAGTGATTTTTGGGAATCATAACCTCTGCTACAGTGATCGCTACAACCGTTTCTGAATAGTTTTCCCTCCCCCTGTCTGGAGCGCTCCATGTATTTATAATTCCTTGGCTGAGGGCAATCTGCCCTTCACCAAGATGGCGGCGGCTGGCATCCGCGCATGCGTGGTGCGCGTCCCCCGGGCCGCAGCCGCAACTCCGCCTAAACTGGAAACCGCGTCAATTCACGCCTGGGAATGACGCTGCCAGGCATGTGCGGTAATCAATCCAGCGATTCCGCACACCTGGTGGGGGGCTTTATTAGGAAGGCCAGAATGAGGGTACAGTAGCCCCCTGAGGAAGCTCAACAAGGGTGAAATGCGTTGGGGCGTCCCCTGTCCATCATCAAGCTGTGACACACGGTCTGCATGGGAAAGCTGGGGTGATGGGTGCCTATGTACTTGCTGTTTATTATACAGTGTGGGAGGTACAGCAGTATAATGGCCCCTTGTGATCTATTCCTTTATGTTCTTCCCACTTGCCTGCTGCTAGGACTTTGTAATATACTTAGTTGATGTTTGGCTTCATTATCTCCGCTGTCCTCTGGACCGATTCTGGATTTTACTATATGTAATGTTTTGGTACTTTGTGATGCCGATGTAATTTCATATTTTGCTAAAATAAAAAAGCGTTCACTGTGGCTAATCGTGTACTATGATTATTTGGGCAGAAACTCTCCATAAGTAGTATCCTTTTGTGTGTATATGTGTATTAGGAGAGGCCCCTTTATGATGCGTTATTATCCATACGTTGTTCAATTTCTTATACTAATTTAGAATGTAACCTTAAGCCTAGTCAGCCTTCATGGCCATAAGCAATCATGCCTACACTAGAATTGATTGTCCTGCATCTAATCTGTTCTTCTTGGCAGGGAGGGGTACCTGGATACACACCATTGCAGACTGGCAAGACTTTGCACTCTAAAGGTCCTGTCACACACGTCAATGTCGTCAGCGATCTGATCGCTGACGACATTGACGGCTGATCGCTGGTGAGCTGTCACACAGACAGACTCACCAGCGATCAATTGACCAGTGACATCATGGAAACGATTTAAATATCGTTTCCACGATGTCCTGCTCCCGCTGCCAGCCTGCTGGAAGCGGGAGCAGCCTGGTCTCCAAGGTACACTGCGGGTAACTAGGCAGCGCGCGCTGCCTAGATACCCGACGTGTACCTTAGTTACCAGCCTCCTCCGCTCACGGGGTGAGCGGAGGAGGCTGGTAACTAAGGTACACGTCGGGTATCTAGGCAGCGCGCGCTGCCTAGTTACCCGCAGTGTACCTTGGAGACCAGCTCCCAGCGCTTGTGAGAGGCGCTGGGAGCTGGAATATCGCTAGTCCCGGTGTCACACGCAGCGATGCTGTGTGTCCACCGGGCGACAATCGCCAGGTTTTAGGATTGATTCTAAAACCTGGCGATCATCAACCAGCGATTTATCGCTGGTTGATTCAGTATGTCACACGCGTCAATATCGCTGCAACGTCACGTGCAGCCGAGATTGTGCAGGTGATATTGACGCGTGTGACAGGCCCTTAATAATTTCATATTTTGGCACACACACACAAATAAAAAGAAGTTAAAGGAACTGTAGTAAGTAGATAGTCAGTTTATTATTACTGGATAGTGACATAGATTATAAGTGTTCTTCACTAACGTTTTGACTCAATGAGAGTCTTTATCAAAGTGAGAAGTATCTATGATAAATATATACAAAAACAGAAATCAATACAATTAAATTGAGAATACTTTGGAGTTTTGTGCAAAAGGTTATCGAATTACTTTATTTTATCCAAAGCTACAGTGCTATGTTAAAAAATCTCTTTACAAAAAAGGTTACACGACACATTACAAAAATATGGCATCACAAAACATAGTGTTTTACATACAGACATAAAAAGGAGTCCAACCAAGTACATATATCAGTGGAACATCTCTCCATATATGTAAACTGCCCAGTAAAAAGCACAGTGCCACTCACAATGTGACATGAGTCAAATTAGTAGTATTGCAAATTTCCAGGGCTGTGTATTGCACAAGGCAGTTTGCTATGACATTGTGGCACCCCACAACGAGTGCGTCACATTTGCCCGCCCAATTGCTGGGAAACAACCAAGGGGGCGGGCCAGAGATCTTAGCCCACCCATGGACTACAAAACAAAAAGGAGAAGGTGTGGCCGGGTCTTTGCAGCAAGCCTTGCCACAGGAACTTGTACCAGCCGCGACGGGTGTGGTTCCTGGAAGCAAAGACATGGCGACTATGAGGCTCCGAGAGTTGATGCGGGAGGTGGAGGAGGAGGCCCGAGCCACCCTTGGCAGTCCTGGACCGGGTCCCGTCCTCACTATTGACAGGGACCCCACATTCTGGGAGACTGCGCTGTAAGACCTACGGGTGTAGTTGATGGAAAGTACAGAGCGGACAGTAAGACGCTGGAGTGCTAGTCTAGCGAACTAGTTGCCGGAGCCGGAGACCAGGCCAGACAAGAGCGAGGCCTATCCGGTTACCGAGGAAGACGTGCCATCGTCAATGGGTGCGGTAGAGTCGGAGGAAGAGGGCAGCCCTGAAGCCCTGCAGGAGGAGACAGACGAGGAAAGAGACCAAGAGAGAGAAGAAGGCCCCGCTGCCGCGGTGCCTGATTGGCCGGATGATCCCGACTTAGAAGGAGAGCCCCAGCCTGCTGAAGAACTGGATGTCGTGGTCGAGGCCATAGAGGGAGAATATGACCCAATTCCCGAAGAAGCAGAGAAGTCAGAGCAGACCAGTTCTGAGGAGGAGGGCGAGTTGGAGATTCCCGCCGAGCAGCCACCAGCAGATCGGAATGGTGGGGCGCCGCGGCGGCATCTGCCCACAACAGCGACAGCTGTACACCGGTACAGAGCTACCGGCAGACACAAACCCTGAACAGCGCCGCGAACCGGAGGGACTATGTCCAAACCGTCCACCGGGTCGATGACGCCGAACGACAGCGACGCAGAGCCGAGTGGTGGGCCCAGGAGCAAGAAAACCTGCAAGTAAGAGCCGAGGCCAGCCGCCAGCCACCTATGGCTACCAAGCACCGCAAAAGAGGTATAGTCACTACCTTCAACCTGGACAACGGGTGGGGTTTTGCCTGGGAGGAGGGGGTGTATGAGGAAATATTTATCCTACTCCGGGACGTTGAGTCCCACCTGCCTAAGGGACACCCCGACCGAGACCTATACCAGGGAGAAACTGTATCATATGAACGGCATGCCCTACGGTGGTTTGCCCTCCGGGTCCGCAAGTCCAAACTTTGATTTATAAAAAGTAATTGCCCCTGCAACTTATGTTTTGTTGAAAAGGACTCATGAGAACTTTTATGAGGGCGTTTGAATTTCTGCAGAATAATAAGTAATGTGGCCCGTAATAATAAGTAATGTGGACAAGTTAACCGTTTCCGTAGAAAGAACTACCAGTAACGTTTTAAGATAATGTGCCTCCCGGACGGGAAGAACGAAAAGCGTAAAAGTTATTAATAAAAATGTTTGTTTTTCGTACTTGCAAATAGAAAAATGTTTTCTCTGTATTGGTTGGGTTTTGTGACACTTGGGGACAAGTGTAATTCCCCAAGGGGGAGTGTGGCGCCCCACAACAAGTGCGTCACCGGAGGGTACTGCACCCCTGACTGAAGGTGCACTATTCTCCGTCTCGGTGATGAACAAGTTAAATCCAAGGCTCCATACACCACATGCAACATCTAGAGGTAGAGGACCAATCAGGTCCTGTGGGAGGAGAGTGAGATGTACAGTGTGGGGAAAGAGCAGAAAAAAAGTTAGAAAGTGAGAGAGACAAGGTCAAGGACAGAAGTCATGACAGAGATCTAACAGAGAGGGCACTGAGAAGCGGTGACCCAGAAGAGAGAGGGGCCAAGTAACCAGTAACCAAGTAACAAGTAACGGGTCAAAAGACACCAGAGCCCAGTCCATCCGGAGAACCGGCTCCGAGGCAGTACAGACGTCCACCGCTGTACTACGACACCGGAGTGATAGAGGGCTTTTCAGGAGCGCATCACAACAACCACCATCTCCGCAGCTGTGCCAGGAGGGGTACCCACCATTGGGGTTCAGAGGACCCATCGGGATTCAAGGACTAGGCTCGGGTCCTCAACAGAGGTTCCCCAGTATCCTGACCTGGTGCACGAAAGCAACGTCGAGTAACAAGGGGCAGTTAGTTAAAGAGGGAACACTGTGGAGCCTTGGAAAAATGCCGTGCATCACCGGGACCACCCGGACCGTTACCTGAAAGTGACTGTTATCCCGTGTACCGTGCATAACCGAAGTAAAGACCCGTGCAGAGGAGCATTGTGTCTGAGCATTCTTTCTGAACTATTGCTAACTCATTCATCTACCAAATTAACTGAGCTGCCGTATTCCATCAGTGCAGCTCCTGACCCCGGGGACTATTGCTCGTCCTGTGGGAGCGGTTCCATCTAGCTGCCGCACATCCCCCGGAGGTCCACGCAGCAACGGTGCCATCACCGGACACCCACAGGTGGCGTCACGAAACAAAAACTTTATTTCTTACTTAACCGTGCATTGACCACTGGGCCCTTACAGCCTCAGGCACCGAACCGTGACCACACCAGCCCCTGAGATCTGAGAACCCGGCTACGGTGAGTCAACATCACTACATTACATACTGTATATATCATTATTTGTCCGATGATTATCACCAGCTGTATTTAAAGAAAGACAGACGGACCAGTACATCTTGGGCAACTATCATATCTATAATGTGCTCACTCATAAACAGTTTTCCATATTGTATTAAAAAAGTCAGTTGTTATACCCATAATGTCCGCTGCCTGCAGATCAGAGGTTGAAGGACTCAGAACATACAAGTAGACACCACAGGGGAACTCCTACGCACGTTTCACTGTTTGGTGGTAGTAAAATCACTTCACCAGGGAGAAAGCCTAGCCTATACCCTGTGGCCACGTTCTTAAATGTAAAAATGGGCCCATGATAATTACTATCACATGAATAGTACTCTGTCCCCATCAATAGTGGCGCATGCACTCCAGACCAGCCCGTGTGACTGGAAATTCCTCTAGCGTCCCGGAAGTGTATCAGTAAACATGCCCCTGGAGCTGGGCGGTTGTCATAGCTCCCGAGCAGCATATCACCGTGTGGATGCTGGTCAAAAGTCCAGAACTGCGGGTGCCAGTGCGCATGCGCACGACGGTGCACAGAACTTAATATAAGTGCTGTGAAGAGAGAGGCCATCAAAGTACAAAAATCACAACTCTATGAGCCTCAAATTAGTTAAATATACCATTTACAATGAAGCAGTTCTTATTTTGAGGAATCAGGAGAATCCATATGTTATAGATGGCGAACCTCTTCAACAGTTTGGCTGTTCGTATGTTCCATGTAAACAGGGGACAGGTCATCACCAGGGCTCTCATCAAAAATGACCAGTGGTGATCCACAGCTCTATATGGGCAGAAAAGGTTTTCAAGAATGAATATACAAAACACAAAGACACAACACTTCAGGTCAGGTGATTAAGGTCACAGAAGGTAAAAATGGAATGCTATTGATTGGAGGTGCAATATATACTGTGAGGCACCGCCGGCATGATCCTCATGGCCGGGGCGCATCACATGCAGGATCAGGGTATGATCCTGTTTACACTGGCCGGTTTGACTGTGATAATGCTGTGTGAACCAACTGTGAACACAACGTTTAATGTGACTAATGAGTGGCTCATGAAATCGAGGAGTCCATGAGGAATAGGATGTAAGGAGTGATTGCTGACAGCCCAGGTGGGTGTGTCAGGTGGGTGTGTCTGGAGGAATAGCAGCCCAGCAGGGTGACTCAGTGTGGGTGTGGCCGGCACGATAAGAGTCAGCCAGAGGAGTGATTGAGAGATGAGATTCCATTCTCAGCCAGACATCAGCCTGAGAGGATTTGGGCTGGTTGCCAGCCAAGTGCAGAGCAGAGCCAGTCTGTGTGAGGGACTGGAAGTGCGAGTCCATGCCGCCATGTTGAGATGGTGAAGGGAGCATGCAAGCTCCATACCGGTAGCCAGGACCAGGGTCGTGACAGCACCTTGGGTGGGGAAGCCGTGGCTGACCTGTTGGACGCTGGACTGGGCATGCGAGGAAACATGTCCAGGACGGAGCCTGTGAGAGGCTTGGCCAACCCGTTACCCAGGTAGCGAGACCCGGATCCGTGCCCGGTAAGACAGCGGTTCCCGTGTAACGGAGTGAGCTGTGTGTGATTAATGCCAGGCGGGCATAACCGCTATTGGGTCCGACTAGGCAGTCGGTAAAGGACCCGTTGATGTATGTAGGGGCTTAGGCAATTGCCCTGAATGTAAGATGATGACCTATGTAAGAACATTGTATAATAATGTGGGGAGAAAGTGACCCAGCCAGTATGGATGATGTTGGAGGCGTTCCGTCCCTGTGGGACGAGAGGGAGGCTTGCCCTGCTGCTTGCAGAGGGTACCCGTCCCTCAACCACGGCCTCTAATGGTGTGGGTGTGCCTGTGGTGCCAGACACAGGGGTAGTAGGGCTCCTAGTAGGTAACGGATGAGGTTCCCGTGTACTATGGTTTGCCAGTCCCTGTAATGGGCCATGGAGGAGCCACAGTCCATGGATGATGGGCTGTGAGCGTGTGGAAGAATTGTATGTGATCCATGGACGTTTGAATGATGGATCACACATGGTATGTAAGGCCCGGTCAGGCAGGAATCCTGACTACGGGGTAATGTTATGTCATCAAGTTGGGTGACTGAAGCCAGGCGGCAGGTACCGCCATTGGGACCCACAGGGCCCGTTGAGGCGTATGTAACGAAGGTCAGAAGCAGGGGTTAAAAGGGCTCCTAGAGTGGGGACACCATGGTTGAACCAGGTGGATGCTGACCTGGACGTGGGGTGAAACACGTCCAGGAAGGAGCTCCTTGGCGAGGCATGGCGTACCCGTGACTCAGGTTGCTCAATCCCTGTTCTGAACCCAGAGGAATCATCGTGGATAAATATACATATGGGGGAACTAAGAAATGTATGTGTAAAGTGTATATAGGCCGGAGGCCGGAGCCACCACGGGAGCTGTTAGTAGAGCTCCAATGGGGACAGAGAGATGGTTACAGGTCATGGATTACTATAGGCGTTATGTGCAATATATGTATTATGTAATGTTATATGTAAATGTATGGTGTATTTATGTGAAGTGTTTTTAATCAATGTGCAATGTGACAAACATGCTACCCGGGTTATGCTATTAATATGTGAAAATAAACGGGTAGACATTGGTTAAACTTATAAACACGTGTTTGTTGTCGTTTTGCAAGCGGGTTCCCCGGTTGCTACCTCACAATACGTACTATAATTACCTAAAATGTTGGATTTAAACTTGAGGTTATTGCTAGAAATCAATACAATGTTTCACATTACAATTGATAATAACAACCATAACATAATACAAGTGGTATAGTAATCTTCATACACCAATATATGACAATATAAATCACGATGTTCTTTACATGGCGATCATGAGCATAGATCACATCATCTATTAACTGAAACAATTCTTTTTCTATTTTATGAAAATAATGCATCACAGGAGAAATGGTTACCTATGGGATGTGGATCAGTGTTGTCGAGTGAATCAGAGGAATAAGGGGAACCTTGGTAAAAAATGGGATGACCTAGAGGGCGATATAATAAGATGACTTGATAGTGCCACTAAGCTTGACCTTGTTTTTGATCATGTGGACTGGGGGGGCATTGCATTGTGATTATCAATTTGGATTTGCTGAAAACCCCTGTTCGGATACAAAGAAAACATGTTGCATCATTAACCTGCCTAGGTGAGTATTACAACCCACAACTTTTAGATCCTCACAGGCAAACCTGCCATAGATATCAACGTGCCATAAGAGCTGTACCATCAAATGGACGGGAACATGTCCAATGTCAATCGCCACTCAGCTGTGTGTGTTTCTCAAGGACATTTCACAGTCTGTGTATTATTTGTACTTTATTATCTTTTTTTTTTAACCAAAAAATTTTTTTATTGAAATATAATTTTATATATTACTGAACTTTATTATGTTCATGGTTTTTTATACTACAAATGAAATAAGTTTGAATTATGGAATGCATCGACTGTGGCGGCGCTGGTGCTACTCACCAGAAACTGCAGGTGGCGTCACAACAACAAACTGTAAATAATCCCTTGTATATAAAAACCCCTTTTTCAAAAGATACCCCAGGACACGGAGTCAGGCGCGGCCGCCATCCCCCGTGACAACCGGAGAGTTAACCCTTGCCGCCTGACGCCCAAGTACCCCAAAGCCTGGGCGCTACACATTCTTCTGTTACTCTTGTGAAAATTCAATATTTGAGTCTAAAGTAACATTTATGTTGGAAAAACTAAAATTTTAATTTTTTTCTTTCCACATTGCTTTAGTTCCTGTGAAGCACCTGAAGGGTTAATAATCTCCTGGAATACAATTTTGAGCAGCCTGAGAGGTTCTGATTTTAGAGTGGTGTCAATTTTGGGCATTTTCAGTCATGTAGACCCCTCAAGGTCAATTGAAATGTTATGTGGTCCCTAAAAAAATGGTTTTATAAATTTTGTTGGAAAAATGAGAAATTGCTGATAAACTTTTATCCCTTCTAACTTCCTAAGGGTGCTTTCACACTGGCGTTTTTGAAAAAATGCGACAGATCCGGTCAAAAAGCCGCATCTGCCGCATTTTCCGCCTAACTGCTGCACTTGCGCCACAATTGCGGCAAGCCCCATGCAATGTCTATGGGGCTTGCGGTAAGTGTGCAGCAAACACGGCGAGTGCAGTTTCGGGAGTTGCAACAGATGCGGCCGCGAAAAAAAATGCCGCTGACTGCAGTTTTTTTTTGCGGCCGCAACTGCCGAAACTGCACTTGCCGCGTCTGCCTCACACTTAGCACAAGCCCCATAGACAATGCATGGGGGCTTACCGCAACTGTGTTGTAAGTGCAGCCGTTAGGCGGAAAATGCGGCAGATGCGGTTTTCTGACCGGATCTGATGCATTTTTTCAAAAACGCCAGTGTGAAAGGGGCCTAACAAAAGTAAATTTTGTTTAAAAAATTCTACTGATGTAAAGTAGACATGAGGATAATGTTGTTTCTCAAATATATTGTGTGATATAATTATCTGGTTTAACGGTATAGAAATCGAAAGGTTGAAAATTGCTAAATTTTTGTCAAACTTCTGATTTTTTCACAAATAAACACAAAAATATAATTATAAGTTTACCACTCTCCGGCTATCCTTAAGCCTGGCCCTGGAAAACTCTAATAGGTCTCATGGCACTACATTTAGCAGAGTAGACTTCCAGGTCTACATCACAAAGGACAACCACTTCCTGTGTGATACATACCAGTTACTTACTATATACTCAGCCGACATCTTATACAATTTTAGCTGGTTTCAGTTGTGATGTTTTGGATTCTTAGGGTTTTGTTTGATATACCGTATATACTCGTGTATAAGCCGACCTGTGCATAAGCCGACCCCCCTACTTTTGCCCGCAAAACCTGGGAAAACCTATTGACTCGTGTATAAGCCGAGGGTGGACCCCAGCACAGGTATACAGCCCCCAGCAGTGTGGTATACAGGCCCCCCCAGTGGTATACAAGCCTCCCCAGTGGTACCGTAGTATACAGCAGCCTCCCCAGTGGTATATAAAGGCCCCAGCAGTATTACAGCAGCCTCCCCAGTGGTATATAGCAGCCCCAGTGGTATATAGCCGCGGCAGTGGTATACAGCAGCCCCAGTGGTATATAGCAGCCCCAGTGGTATATAGCAGCCCCAGAGGTATACAGCAGCCCCAGTGGTGAGGTATACAGCAGCCCCAGTGGTATATAGCAGCCCCAGAGGTATACAGCAACCCCAGAGGTATACAGCAGCCCCAGTCGTATACAGCAGCCCCAGTGGTATACAGCAGCCCCAGTGGTATACAGCAGCCCCAGAGGTATACAGCAGCCCCAGTGGTGTGGTATACAGCAGCCCCAGTGGTATATAGCAGCCTTAGTGGTATATAGCAGCCCCAGAGGTATACAGCAGCCCCAGTGGTGAGGTATACAGCAGCCCCTGTGGTATATAGCAGCCCCAGAGGTATTCAGCAGCCCCAATGGTGAGGTATACAGCAGCCCCAGTGGTATATAGCAGCCCCAGAGGTATACAGCAGCCCCAGTGGTGAGGTATACAGCAACCCCAGTGGTGTACAGGCCCCCAAATGCTGGCACTCGCCCCCTCCTTGTAAGGCCCCCCCCTGGTGCTTAACTTACCATCACTGAACGATTCAAGATGGCCGCGGTGCAGGAAGGATGCACATGAGGTGGCTCCTGACACTATCCATTCAATCCTCGGCATCCCGACCCTGGAGCAAGGGGATTAGCACCTGAAAGGTGCCATCTAAAACATCACAGCTCAGCAGACCCTGAAACAGGACTTATTTTTGCCTAAAACACCAGCTAAGCAGAGCTTTGAGGACTTAAAAGCGCTCCCCCCCTCCCACTGCACGAGGCTGTATTACAGCAGGCATCTGGAGATACATTAATACCAGAACAGACTCACACACATCATTGAGTGAGCCTAAACCCCTAAGCCTTCGACCCAGGAGACGCCTGCAGAGACACCTGGAGCAGATCATCCCCTGAGGCTTGTTGAGTGAGTCTTATCATTATACAAACACCGTGCTGGGAAGAGACACTTCAATAATAAGGGGGCTGAGCTGTAACACGGAGTTTGAGATCTGCAGCACAACGAGGGAACTTACAGGAGCCCTGAAAAGACAGTGAAGGGTTATCTTTATAAGGCATCTCTGCTGTAACAGGAGCAGACAGGCAGTGTGCTCCTCTTGAAGAGGGAGAGCTGGAGCTATGACACTTGAATTAACTCCTAATGCACTGATGTACTGTACACTGTGAGACTGAGCCTTTCCAACCCATGAAACCTACCCTACAAAAGACCTGTGTAACGCTGAACTGCACAGGGATCAGGCTGTGAACCTCTCTCCAAGCGCACATAGTGCCCTGCACCGCATTATAACACCCCCATCCTCTGAATCTCATACCATCACCATCTTATATTCCGGACTCCAGATAAAAACTCCTCATATACACCATCTAAAGAATTCTGCAGGCACTGGGAGTGTGTCCTGACGAGACAGGATGCAGGACGCAGACTAGGAGAATTCCATCGGCGGTGTTCTAGTCCTCGGTGCCCAGCGACATCTGCCCGCTTTATTTGCTTCTAAAGGTGAGGGGATAATACCCCCGGGACCTCGCAATGCCTAGACCGAACTCCAGAAGCCGCAGACCCTCCCAAAAAGTGACGGATTTCTTTACTCACGAGCGCCCTGGAACAACGACCTCCGCACTTAAAATGGCGCAGACGGCTGAGACGGCTTCCCGCTCCCCAGCCTCCTCACACTCACCCCGTTCACCACGAGGAACCTCAGAACAGACCCACGGTAATATACAAGATGATTCATCCCTCATCACATACGGGTCACTCCGGGGCCTATTGGCAGATCTCCGCTCTTCCATACAGGCGGATGTCAGAGAAATAGTGGGAGAGATGAGAGCGGATCTTACAGCACTTGGGGAAAGAACTGGCCGCATAGAGGGAAAAATGGCTGAGTTTGCTGGAGCACACAATGAGTTGGCGGATAGCCATCAGGAGGTAGTGGCAGATGTAAAAGAAATACGAGCAAAAATGTGGGATCTGGAGGACAGACTCCGCAAAGGGAACTTAAAGATTAGAGGCATACCAGAGGTGGAGGGCGAGGAAGACCTAAAAGCTACCATTACCCCTTTCTTACATCACATCCTCCCTTCTGTGCCCTCACCAGAGCTCGACATAGAAAGGGCATACCGCCTGCCTCGCTCACAAAAGATTAACAGGGACGTACCCCACGATGTCCTGGTCCTTCTAGTCATCCCTAAGCTGAGAGACTCGCTGCTACATACCCTACGGAGAACCCCGTTCCCTGATGGCCCATATGCTACTTGGTCCCTATTTCCTGACTTATCACCGGGAACTTTGGCAAGAAGGAGGGACTTTGCCCCGTATTGTACCGTTTTGCGAGAGCGCGGCATCCCATATGCATGGGGGTCGCTGGTGAATGTGTCCTTTAGGTACAAGGGATCGCGACACCAGTTCTACTCCCCTTCCAGAATGAAGTCTACTCTGATTGAATGGAACTTAATGGAAAAAGGAGAATCCTCCTATTCAAGCCCATCTGACCGACGTACCCAGGGGAATACCCCCCCCCCTGGAAAGGGGAGGAAGACGATGAATAACTTTATGCACCTGGGGACTGGTCACCGCTGGTGTGACAAGTATCCTTTTCTCCTTATACATACTTAGGGTCTGCTTATCTCTAAAGATTTGACCTTGAGAGGTTGGAGGGGGCCCATTTTGTATTAGTGGCCCCACTTCTCCTCGTACTCCTGCGTTTCCCCCCATAGTATTGAGACGGGCGCTGGGGGACCGCGGTGCCGGGGGCGCCATCAGTGGGCGCCCACGGACCCCCCCCCCTAATACTGCTCAGTCATCTGGAGTGGTATATGTACATATCTATGTTTAAATCAGTGTCTGTTGCACTGTTGAATATTACTTGCAATTTTTGAACCTTTGTTATTGCCTTTCATACCTCCTGTGTCCCACTCCCTTCCCACCCTACCCCATTCCTGATCCCCCACACTCCCTCTCCTCCCACGGACGGCCTGAATCTTCTCCCATTTTCTCTCTCTCTCCCTCATCTTCTCCCTCCTTGTCTCCATCCCCTGTTCTACTCCCCTCCCTGGTTCCCCCTCTCTAACCTCCTGTATCTAGTCTAACCTCCCCCCCTCTCTTGGACCCCCCCCCCTCTTTACTCAGTGTCTGCGGGGCCCGGCTGCAGGGATTGGGGAGCCGGCGAGGGATCGAGATGAGCTTTAAGATAGTGTCACTTAATGCGAGGGGCCTAAACTCCCCTAGTAAACGCTCCTTCCTATGGAGGGAAGCGTTGAGGTTGAGGGCCGACGTCGTGTGTGTGCAGGAAACACACTTGCTGGTGGGGGATAACCACAGAATCTCGCACCCCAAATTTCCACACACCTATTTCTCAAATGCTGTTACTAAGAGGGCAGGGGTGTGTATGATGGTGGGAGCTAGTGTCCAATACACATGCAAGAAGGTGGTTACTGATTCGGAGAGGAGATTTCTCTTTCTTTTGTGCGAAATAGCGGGAGTCCCTTACACCATAGCCACAGTCTACGGTCCTAATGCGGGACAAATAAAGTACATGAGAACTTTTTTGACAAAATTGAAAGATGTGACCATCGGGCAAGTGATTCTCTGCGGAGATTTCAATGCAGTAATGGAACCCCGTATAGATGCTTCTACGTCGTGTGTGCGTTCACGTGGGGCTATGCTTTCCCTGGCCCAGGAAGCACGCCTCCATGATGTCTGGCGGTACCTCCATGCAGGCGAGAGGGATTATACGTATCACTCTGGACTGCATGGGTCCTATTCCAGAATAGATTTTTTTCTGGTGGACGACAGTACCCTTGAGACGTGCCGAGCCGCAGAAATCGGGACCATTACATGGTCGGATCATGCTGCGGTCACGTTGGAGGTGGCCCTGGGCTGTGGTGGAGCGAGACCACGACGGTGGCGTCTGAGCCCGGACCTCCTTTTGGACCAGAGCCAAGTGACTTCCATAGAAGCAGATATAACAGCATACTTTGACATAAACGACAATGGAGAAGTCTCTGATGAGACCCTCTGGTCGTCGCACAAGGCAGTCCTACGGGGATCCCTGCTACAGAGAGCCGCACGCCGTAAAAGGGAGAGAGACGCACAACGAAGGGAGCTGACAGAGAGGATACAGAATTTAGAAGCAGTGAATAAAAAATCCCCCTCCACAAGCCTAGAGGCGCAGATAGGAGCATCACGCACGCAGCTCAGGGCGCTGTTACTACGCCAATATGAGGTAGGCCTTCGCAAGCTAAGACTGCAATACTACGCTATGGGAGACCGCGCCGGTAGATTATTGGCTAGGAGATTAAAGAAGCGGGCCACACAAACAATGATAACACATATGAAAGACGAAAGGGGACAAGTAGTTAGGGACCCGAGAAGCATAGTGGATGTCTTCTCGGCGTACTATAGCAAACTTTATAACTTACGCTCTGACCCTGCTACCCCACAACCGACACCGGAGATGATCAATGAGTTCCTAGCAAATCTCAGCCTCCCCAGAATCTCCAGCCTGGATCTGGAGGTATTGAACAGACCTTTTTCGCTGCAGGAGGTAAGCAGAGTCATACGCTCATTGAAATTAGGAAAAGCCCCTGGGCCTGACGGCTTCATCAACGCATACTATAAGACTTTTGAAAAAACGCTCACCCCGTACCTATTACGAGTATTCAGCAGCTGGAGATTATCTGGACGCATCCCATCGGATGCTCTAGAAGCAACGGTCACTACAATACTGAAACCGGGGAAATCTCCAGATAAACCGGAAAGCTACAGACCCATCTCCCTGCTGAACACGGATCTTAAGATCTATGCGAAGGTGTTAGCTCTCAGGCTTGGGGAGGTGGTTCCTGTCCTGGTCGGCCCGGATCAAGTGGGATTCGTGGCTCAACGCCAAGCCAGGGATGGAACGAGGAGAATGCTTGACCTTATAGAACTGGCGGAAAGACGTGGAGCCCCATGTGCATTCCTGTCATTGGACGCTGAGAAGGCGTTTGACAGGGTGCACTGGGGTTATCTGGAACAGGTGCTGAGAGGATTCGGATTCGTGGGTCCGATCCTTTCGGCGATATTGGGTCTATATTCCAGGCCTTCTGCCAGGGTTTTCTCCTCGGGCTATCTCTCAGACACGTTCGAAATTTCGAATGGCACTAGACAGGGGTGCCCCCTGTCACCCCTGATCTATGCCCTGGCGATTGAGCCACTGGCCGCGGCAATACGGGCTGACCGGGACATAACGGGGATGCAGGTAGGAGACAGGGAACATGTGGTAGGCTTATACGCCGACGACATTATTATCCCCTGTTCCAAACCGGAAGTATCCCTACCTAAGGTATTGGCTCTGCTCGACTCCTTTGCGGCGATCTCTTATTATAAACTTACCATCACTGGTCTTCTGCACAGCGCCGGTCTTCTGTGCTCCGTCCTCCATGCTCCCGTCCTCACTGCATCCGAGGTTCCCGGCCGTCGCGTAGCGATGACGTCATGCGACCGGCCGATCACATGACCCCGGATGCAGCAAGGACGGGAGCATAGAGGACGGAGCACAGAAGACCGGCGCTGTGCAGAAGACCAGGGATGGTAAGTTAAGCACCAGGGGGGGCCTTACAACATGGGGGGGCGAGTGCCAGCATTTGGGGGCCATTTATTTAGATATGCACTGCTTCCCCCTGCCACTGATTTTTGGGCTGAAAAACTCGGCTTATGCACGAGTATATACGGTATTATGTCCAATTTGTCTTTTTTTCTCATTTTTTTTTGGTTGTTCCAAAACGCACAAAGAAATAAAAAATGTGTACACCAAAACATGTGTAATTGCAATATTTTTCAGGGAGAAATACTTCATTTTCTGGTACAATTTCAAGTTTGTCAATGCTTTTGTCTGTGACAGTATTGACCATCCATGACAGTTTCGATTTTGCTCTATCAAGTCTAATTTAGGAAGACTTCCAGGCACCAGCAAAAGTGGTCAAAGCTCCAAGAGACATGAATGATATGAGCTTCTGGATATGCATTTGGGTATCAGGCATTGGTCTATTTAACAAAGCCTTCCAAGAGAAGGGGATCAAAGAAATTTGTGTAACTGATTAGATAAAGTGATAGTAACTAATTCAAAATCTTTATACCTTAGGACATCACCACCATTATGAAATAATGTTCCTTTACTTCCATAGGCTCTAAAGCAACTAGGAGCACCACTGGAAAATCTAGTCTCTGAGTTGTCAACTTAAAAATTATGAAAGGCTTACAGCCAGATTCTGTCAATGCTGTATTAACAGAGAGCTTGCAAACATCTGGAAAAGACACACAGGTGCATTTACCTGTGAATATGAATCTTAGTATTTAAGTATGGTATTGCTCACCTGGATGGGTTGTGAGGCAGTCACAACCACTTGTGGAGACACGGAGGTCAGTGGATGCTCTCATCTACTGCCCCAACCAACTTTAGAAAGACCACATAGACCAGGGCTCATCCCAACTGAACGCCCAAACTCCTTAACCATGGGCAGAACACTACTCAGACAACACAGGATGAGGGAACCACAATAGTAAGACTTTCTTGGATCCCCAACAGTTAAAGGCATATAATATATAACCAAGCAGAACATAAAATGTAACAGGCAACAGAGTTTCACCCTTCCACTGGCTCATCAGGGATTAGAATGTTCATACCTTGGGGCTTCCAGGGCCACTTACTCCAATCCCGCAGCACCTCACTTTCAGCGGGCACCCACCGAGAGAGGAATAGCAACAAGCTTAGGAAGCTGACTGAGCATAGTAAAGTATGTAGCCAGTGACCAAATTGTCCCAACCTGGGTATCTTCCTTACATAGTTTCTGATATTTTATTTGATTCCTAGAAATTGATGCTGATCTTCTGCAGAATATAATCTAGTTTTAGTGCTACTTAAATGGGACCCGTAGCTCCTAGATTGAGGTCATACAAAGTATGAAACAAGATGTTGTCTTAGCAGCCGAAATCGAAATTCCTAGGCTGAGGTTATGACCTTCCAACTGTGTCTGCAGGCCCTAGATTGCAGCCATGTAGCATATCAACTCTTGGTTAATGGACAGGCCCCCTTATATACCCTGAACACTCATCTCAGTACATTGAGTTCTTCCAGGATTGGAGTAAAAAGACTGTGCTCTCATTGGCTGGATTTCAAGCCGCATACATAATATCCCCTAGAGTGTATGTAGTCCAGAAGGGAGTTAAAGTGGAAAGGGGGTGAGTGGGTTAGGGAATTAAATTAGCAATACACATCCTCAGAACAATGGAGGCCCACATACTTAATTATATTTGAGTCATGACTGTATCTGACAACGGGGTTTAGTAGACTGGAGAGTCTGGCAGAAACTATGACTTACTTATCATAAGGTAACAAAGACCAATATGTCTGCCTAATTTAAGAAACTTAATCCATACCACACATTGAAAATGTCCATGTTGTCACACCACTATCATCACATGTGATACCAATTGATATCCAGTATCCACGGCTTGCAGCAGTCCCCCCATCAGTAGGAATCCAAAATAGACGAGAACAGGAATGGGGCGTGTATACTGTGCTACAGTCAAAAGTCAGATCAATAAAATTGATAAAACATTACATTTATAAGTTGTATTGCATTTAGACCCTGAAAAGTGTAGAAATAAAGATCACAATACAATTTATAATAAATGTAATGCTTTATCAATTTTATTGATCTGACTTTTAACGGTAGTGCAGTAAATGCACCCCATTCTTGCACCCATCTATCTTGGATTCTTAATAGAGAGCTTAGTAGTATTCTTAGTCATATCCTACAATTCCCTAACAGTCAAGGATTAGTGATGAGCGAGTAGTAAGATATTCAGGTTCAGATAGCTCTATCCAAATTCTTTGAATGAGTAACGAAAACTAAAACAGTTCAAAGTATTTGGTTAGAGCTATCCGAACCAAAATATCTAACTACTCGCTTGACCCTAGTAAGGGTTTTCCAAACTCCTTCTTCCATTTAAGAGCATAAAAAAGTTATCCGATAGTAAAGTAAATGAACTATGAAGTGTGTAAATAGTGCATGAGCCGCCAAGGTTAGTGAAACAAACACTTTCAAATATCATTTTCTCATTAAGGTCTCCATGGATCTGTTTGTGAGAGTTAAGGTACCATTACACGCTTCAATGTTGTAACAATATAACCAATGATCTCACGGGAGTGTGGTCGTTAGGACATCTTTTTGAGATCGTTGGTGAGATGTCACACTTCTAGATCTCGTGAATGACGCACCAACGATGTGGTGAGCAGCTATCGTTCGCACAACCCAGCAAACGATACTTGTTCACTGTTGTGAATAGGCAAAGTCGTTAAAGATATCGTTAACGTGGTATCACACACAACGATGTAGCAGGTTGGCTGAACGATCGTCTGATTTGAGAACATATTTTCTTAAATCTGCGATCAGCGATCCAACGATTTATCGTAGTCGTATCTCAGTGTCACACACAACGACGTCCTAACGATGTCGTTTGAACAACTCCAAACCTGTGACGTTTCAGCGATATCGTTCACGATATCGTACCATGTAACGGGTCCTTTAAGAAGGTGCTAATACCAGTAACATTCCGTACAAAGCATTATAAATAGTTATACAATGATTTTGAGACTTAAAGCCAAGTTGGGCTGTAAAGCTTATTATAAAGAGTAGGCTGTATTCACCCACCATCAGAATTCTCCTGGAATCCTACAAGGGAGAAAATCTGATTCAGGAGTTATGGAGGGCGAGTTTTGTTGCTTACATTTTCAGCCAACCTGCTTTTGTTAGTAATATCATTGTCTATGAAAAAAACATAGTTTAAGGGTTTTGTAATCCAGATTAAATTGCTAACTGGTAAAGTATAATGCTCTAGATAATAAATGTAGTTAATTACTTCTTTATTTTCAGTAGTAATATCCTCAATGTTTGTCTAATAGCAGCCAGTAAATGTGAGTCTTAACAGAAGAATAGTGCTACGAAGCATGAAGAGGTCATCCTAGTGTCCAATGGAAAAGCGATAGAAGTTGCTGAATTTAGATTTTAAAGCAGGAGAAGGGCTGTTTTTATTAGCATTTTAATTAAGTATTTGGTTAATTAACCCAGCTTGATAATACAGTTCTTTAAGCCAGTGTAGCACATAATATAATTAGGATTTTACTTTTTTAAAGAATATGCATGCAATATATATGTATTTTCCTAAGAATGGCCCTCCACTTAATATATTTTTAATGCCACAGGTCCAGATCTGTAGTTTGAATTATATTTACGTAATAATAACAGTCAATATTGGCCATTAAAAGTGATGATCACATTTTTTTGAGATGGTGAAACAGTCCCCATTGCCCATGCCCAGAGTTAGTTTCACCTATTGGAAAAAAATCAATATTGATCCTTTAGGAAGCCTTATCATATCTTATCAAACCTTAGCATATGACCAAGTATACAAGCCAAATCATATTTTCAATTTGCAGACATGGTGTTTTCAGAGTGTTTGTTCGTCATCAGTGCTAAGTGTGAGATATGATTTGGCTAGGAGGGTTTTCCTGGTTCATGCACAGTTGTAGTGTGTGGAATTGAGCAGGAAGAAGTGGAGGTCTTGTGAGTAGGACAAGGGGAAGCATTCAAGAGGAGGAAACAGAAAGAAAGATATGAAGATCTGACAGTGAAGAAGCAGCAGAGCAAGTCAGGCAAGTGGCTGATATCTGCAGCAAGAGAACTTTAAAGTAAGTCCAGTGTCGGCTATTAGTGAGGAACCTTAGTGAAGAAAAGGATGCTGCCCAGCTAGGCCATAGAAGACAGAAACAGCTCTATGAGTGGCCCTTGTATGGAATAATGGGGAAAGTTCAGGCATTTAGTTCATTGGGTCTCACATGGATTCGGGTGGCCTCCTGTATCAGGAAAACACAGGCTATACAACTATCACTGTACTAATTTGTTGTCTCTATTGCAGTGGGTAAGATATTATTTGTGTCTCTTGGATAGGAACAGGTGTACTGTACCAGATGCAATAAAGAACATGTAATATGTATTACCCTTCCCACCAGGTTGGCCGTACATAAAGAGAAAACTGTTTACAATAGATGGTCAGGTTATCTTGTTGCATGACACAGAAGGAATGGTACCGCACTGTGCACAGCAGAAGATAAGAAGGTATCCGGTCTAGTGGTTCCAACCCAAATGGGCAATGCTACCACACAAACAACATTGTGCTGGAGTGAGGAAACCGAAGCCCTCATCTATGACTACTACTAGTAGCCTGGGCACATTTACATTTGGCATAGTCTGCAGGATGTCAGTGCCTCACATGTAAACTGGGAAAATTGGACCCATGGTGCAGAAGATGAAGTGCCTGGAGTTGAGCAAGCAGCCTGGTGCCGTGTATGGACTTAATGGTGGAGAATAGTGATGCAGAGAAAATACTGTCTGAAACTGTGCAAAGTAAAATGGTGGATATGAGGAACCCACGACCAGAGGCAAATTTATTTGACGGGTTAATACTGTGATATGTTTGGAAAAGGACATATACAAGAAAAGGCATAGAGAAAATCAATTAGAAAACACTTGGTCACCTTGGCTGAATGCTGGTTAGATAGCACAGATATATTTAACTATTATAACACATGTTGGGAGGGGGGAGAGTGGGAGGGGAGGCATAGGGAGTTATAATATTATAATGCTGTTCTAAAGAGTATTGATGAGACTTTGTTATGAAAAATTGTAATAAAATTTATCTGGTTTAAAAAAAAGTGGTAGACTGCAGCATAGATCCCAAGGTGGTGGTAATATGTGGCCTAAGGCATGGGAGACAGGCCCATCATGGGAGTGAATAATTCCTGAGAGCGTGAAAGAGTAATCAACCCATGTAATTTTTGGCCTGGAGGAAGGGATGTGCTGAAATCAAAGTCCAGCCTAAAATGGAGAGTGCACTGTACACTGAAGAAGGGTGCGGTGTAAGATGAAGGTTCAGCCCAAGATGGGAGGCACACGCAGGAAGAAGGCATATTGAAAACTGAGATGCAGCCTGGTGACTGAGCTATGTCAAGCAAAGGGCAAAAGTACAAGCTGCCCCAGAACAGGTGGAACAATGCATGCAGGAAATGTGCACCATGTGATCGTCCTGTCCAATCTTCTCATAAGATGCTGAGCCAATGAACATGAATGGCAGCTCCTCTGCCACATACTCCTGACATGGCCAGTGAGGCAAGTGAATGGCTGAATGCAGTTATTAGAAAGCAAGGAGACAGAGGTGGAGGAAGTGTTTAACCTGGAGATACCGGGGCTATGACAGGTAATTACCAAACCAAATATACTGTCTCACCACAGCCAGCACCCACAAACGTAGTGTGGAGCACCACGCCACATCCAAAGGCAGCCTTTTATTTCCATTAAGAACGGGTCCAATCCTGGAACAGGATGCCGACCAGAGAATATGTTTTGTGGCCTGAGTGTTTTGAGAAGGTGGTGAGTGAAGTATATCCTCCACCTAGCCCTGTTCTGTCAGAGGAGGTTGGAGGGCCCCCTTGGAAAAGGTATTACATGCTTAGAGAAGGCATGAAGGTGATTTCCAGAAAAACTATTCCAGATGTCTGCTGAAGGCCATGTTGAAACGGGGATAGTCCAGGGTTACTCCTATACCTGAAGAAAGTGGGACCAGTCAGATCCATTGAACTGTGAGTTAAAGGCCAATAACCTTTTTTCTGGAAGGACTAGTTAAGGAACCTTTGAGGCCAGGATAGGCCTGTGATAGTTAAGGACTAGCTTTCAGTTGAAGACAAAATAGCCTTTGTTTGGACTGAGTGATAATCCCTGTTGGCCTGAAAAGGCCTGTGTGTAAACTGTTTAAAGAGGGGATGGACTGTTTGTTATTGGCCATGTGATTGATCAGGCCTGGTCTGAACCTTATTTCTCTGCCTGTTCCTAAGGTGCAGACTCTGCTCAATGCACCGTTGTTGATGAAAGGGGGAAAGATGACTCAATGTGCCTGCTGGTTCCATGATTTGAAGCTTTGCCCCATTTAGAAAGAAGGATTTCCACATGCGAGCCCAATATAGTATTAGTGTAGTCTGGCTATAACATTAATTTACCTTCTTTTAAAAAGGATCTGTTTTGCAGTACCTGGCTGCAGCCAGGGCCGGTTTTAGGCAAAGTGGGGCCCAGGGCAAAAGGTTAAAGGGGGTCCTAAATGCTCACATACTGCACCGTCACACTCAGACATTTAGGGTACATGTACAAGCACCAAATTCAGACTGGTGAATGAGTGAGATTTATAATATTCAAGACATTCAGTGCTTGTTGCCGGACTTTTTACACAGGATGATGAAGAATGATGGGTGCAGAGCAACCACTGGTAGGGCAAACTGTCCCTATAGTATCATGTTATCGGCAGCACTTCTGCAGTTTGCAGCCGGCAATGTGCTGCCAAGAGTGAGGATTTTTGTTCCTCCATAAACAATTCAATCACCCAATGATGAGCCGCATTTTGCTCGTTTGTTGGGGGATTGCCGACCTGTTTACTCCTAGGAACTCTCGTCTGTGCTGGTGGGATTTATAAATGTGGATGTTACATACACACAACACATACACTATATATTACACGTATACACCGAGCACATACACATAGACACACACATCCATTCCCATCATTGTCTGTGTCACACAGCCCGGCTCCTCCAGGGAGAGTCGCTCTTTCTCACCTCTCATCCTCTGACCAGGAGATGGGGATTGTGAACACAGGACTCCTTATATTGATTAAAAATTGCCTAGAAGTGTTTAATAAAATAGGATTTACAAACTGGAGATTCAATAAGGAGAATGTTTCCATAGGATCATCTACTTAAGTGTCATCTTTACAAAGATCTACTAT
This sequence comes from Allobates femoralis, assembly GCA_033576535.1. Classification (NCBI taxonomy): domain Eukaryota; kingdom Metazoa; phylum Chordata; class Amphibia; order Anura; family Aromobatidae; genus Allobates; species Allobates femoralis. The sequence goes on along the minus strand of JARQOC010000004.1, from coordinate 535,221,024 downwards.
AGTCTTCATATTATAAAAAAAAATACATTTGAATGAAGCCCCATCCTGGTGTCTTGTGTTGTTCTGGGGTCACTGATGGAAATATTGATCTTAAAGGAGTTATCCAGAATTCTATAAACATGACTGATTTCTTTCAAAAACAGCACCACCCCTGCCTACAGGTTGTATGTGATATTGCAGCTCAGTTTAATTGAAGGGAATGGGCCTGTGCTGTAATACCACATGTCACCTGTACACTGGGGTGGCGCTGTTTTTGAAAGAATGTAGTAACGTTTTATTAATCCTGGATATCCCCTTTAATGCCTTGTAAGTTCTGCTTGATAACTGGCTACAAATGTAGGAATTAAGGAGGTCCCCTAACTCTAATTACTCCCATCATGAACATGTGAAGATTGAAGCCTGCGGGGGGGCGCTCCTGCTGCTATTATATGGCTATTACAAGGATTTTATAACTTTTACCACTGAGCGATTTTTCCTCACCTTATCCAAGAGCAAGAATTTTTTTATTTTTTCCCTCCACACAGCCGTACGAGGGCTTGTTTTTTGTGGGATGAGTTGTACTACCACAAAATGTACTGGAGAATGAGAAAAAAATTCCAAGTGCTTTGGAATTGCAAAAAAAAAGTGTAATTCCACAATTTTGTTTTTAGTTTTTTATGTATCATGTTAACTATATGGTAAAAGTGACTTCATAAGTTGATTATCTAGGTCAGAATAAGAAGATACTGAACATTTTTTTTATTTCAATCATAAATACAGAAATTTGTAAAAAAAAAATAATAAAAATAAAAATTTGCTTTATTCGCAATTTTTCAAGACCCATGATGTTTTAATTTTTGAAGACACAGGGCTTTGTGAGGGCTTACTTTATGTGCCCTGAGCTGACATTTTTGCTGATATCATTTTGAGTCAGATGCAACATTTTGATCGCCTTTTATTGTATTGTATTGTAACAACATGGTTGCCCAAAAAACATAATTGTGGCATCTTTATTTTTTTCCTGTTACGCCATTTACCAATTGGATTAATTTACTTCATATATTGATAGCTTAGATTCTTACGAACGCAGCAATACCAAATATGTGTATTTTTTTTTTTTTTTTACTGTTTTATTGCTATTTTCAGTTCAGCTCCTTTGGGGGCCCCTAATAGAGTGGGGGCCCTGGGCAACTGCCCAGTCTGCCCCCCCTAATGCCAGCCCTGGCAGCAGCCTCCGCACATTGATCAGTGGATGTGCCTGGTATCGGAACCCACTAATCTGATATTCATGTCATAGGTCATCAATATATTTTGTCTCCAATCAACTTCTTTAAGGCTAGATCTCCCTGCTCTGCCCCTCCTTTCTCTGTCTTGTGCACATACATATAAGACTAAAGTCAAAACAGGATGCTATCGTTTGGATTGGTTGTCAACCTAATATTTATGGGGTGGTGAAGGAACTCTCTTTACAGCAGCTTTCTCTGTTCTCCTATAAAAGTACATGAACATGGGAGCGTCTGGAGTTAACAGGAAGCATGTTATACATACTAGTCAAAGTTTGGAGAGGTGATGTTCTACAAAGATTCCGGGATAAAAGGAGTCACACACCATGGCTAATACAATATAATTCATTGGTAATGACTGATTCATGTAAAACCATTCAAGATATTAGAGGTATACATTATTTCAAAACAAATGAACGAACTACCGTATGTTCAAGGCAATGAAAAGGCACATTCAGCATATGCCAATAATATATTATTGATATATGGAACAATAAACATAATACTCAGTTACTATAAATTAATCTCTGGAAACCTCTGCTAAATCACAACAGCCCAAACTGGCAAGTGCAGACTGTAACTTGCTCCTCCTACTAATTCTAAAGACTCTTTTACACATGACACATGTCCATAAACAACCACCGATCAGCTACATAGAAGACAATTGGCGTTCATTGATTAGCCTGTTTGGACAAGTTGACCGTGCTTCTTACGAACACAGAAGAACAAGTAATGGATCATTCTGTAGTCTGGCATTGTTCTCTATAGTACAATGTACTGGTAATAGATCACAATGTGCTGCCAAGAATAATGATTTTTGATCAAGCTGAAAAAAAATTCACTTGACAAAAGAGTGTTTTTCTTGTTTGTTGGGTGATTGGCAGTCTGTATTTACAGAGGTGTGAAAAAAGTGTTTGCCCCTTGAACACTTGAATGTTTCAGATCACCAAATTTAAATATTAGTCAAAGATATTAATCAGTTAAACACAAAATACAGTTTACAAATGAAGGTCTTTATTACTAAGGGAAAAAAAATCAAAATCTGTTGGGCCCTGTGTGAAAAAGTGATTGCTCCCTAAACCTAATAACTAGTTTAGGGGGCAACAGCAACAACAACTGAAATTAAGCACTTGGGTTAACTGGTAAGTTGTCTTAGAATACTCTGGAGGAATTTTGGCCCACTCATCTTTGTAGAACAAAGGGTGGTTATGATTATTAATGGAACACACTTGGC
>JARQOC010000004.1:535169180-535218428 GCA_033576535.1 Allobates femoralis | reverse complement strand
TAATGTAGCTGCGTTGTATTGCACTGCCAAGATGGCTCTGCAGTGAAGCGTATTTCCTTTGCCTAGGGTTCCACCTCTTTCAGTGCCAGGACACAATCACTTGCAGGATATTATTTTTTGCACAATCTTGTTGTCCAGCTCACCATTAAACCATCCATGGGGTGGGCTGCAGAAGGCACCTGATTTACAAATCTCATTCTCCATGCCACAGGTAACACCTAAGCTTGTGGTAGTGATTTGAAGCATGGCATATTTTGAGGAGAAATAAGACGAAGAAAATAGTTTATTCAGCTCACCACCAATTCATCTTGAATGTTAAATAAGGCTAGTGGCCATCAATGCATGGGCAGGTCCAATATTAATGATACATATAACTGTCTTGTGCACATGCCACAAATCTGTATTCTAAACATATGGAATGAAATGTGATAAAGTGATTGCAAATTTTCAAGAAGCAATATCTATAGTATGGTGTTTCATGAGAGTGAACAGACCTATAATACCATGTATGTGAAGCATATAATGGCCATATGCTATTTTTATATAAATTGCTATCACATAAGTGTAGAAAAGCACATTGTAATGTTGCTGGACTTCACAGCTGCTGCCACATCTGGCACTGTTTCCAAAATTCACACCCTGCATGTCAAAATATCTGCAAACTCCAGGAAGTATAAATATTTTCAAGCTCCAAAAAATTCTACAAGTTGAAAGAAAATGGTAGACTCGATGGCTGGGAACACTCTAAACGATATTAGGTGTTTGTGAAGACATAGCTTGTCTCAATGTAAGTCGGGTGTTAATGTTAGGCTGCCATGTCGCGTTCCCGGCGCGGACGAGAGTGTGTGATCTGTGCGCATGTCTCCGCATGCGGACAGATCACTCATAGCGGGCAATGGGAGCGCACGGGCAAGCATCTGCAGACACTGTGAGCTCCATTATAAAGATAGGGGCTGCCATCTGCATGCAGACACTTGCAGATGCCTCCGCAGAACGCTGCGGAGGCATCTGCAAATGTGAGGGCAGCCTTAGCCAGATATGTTGGTCTTTTGTTTGTTAACTTATGATAAGTAAGTCATTGTTTCTGCCACACTCCTCAGAGCTCCCATTGTATTATATTGTGCATTGGTAATTTAATGTAAATCACTTCAGCCGCCATTGTCTTACTTTGTGGTTTGCAGACTAAGGCTACGTTCACACATTGCGTATTTTGCTGCGCTTTTTTACGCGCGCTTTTCAAAATACGCAATGTGCCTTTTGTCTGCCAGCAAAGTGAATGTGAAATTCACTTTGCAGTGCAGACATTGCGTAAAAATACGCTGTGCGTTTTCCGGGAGAAAGCGCAGCTCCGTAAACAATTGATATGTCAATTGTTTACGCAGCTGCTCCTGCATATTCTCCCAGAGGGGAGGAAGAATCCTACTTCCTCCTCCCCTCTGTGACTTCTGTGGTCGCCCATTGGATTTCACAGTGTATTGATATACACTGTGAAATCTAAATTAAACAGAGGCAAATGTATGTAAAATAAAAAAGAATCAATACTTCACCTGTCCGACGCCTTCTCCCGCTGTCTGGTCTCCGGTTCTAAGTGAGAGATGTACTGACAGGACCTGTGGTGATGTCAGAGGGGCGTTCCCGGGCACTCGCGGTCATGTGATACATATCACATGACCGCAAACAGCCAATCAGCGCCGGGAACGCCCCCCTCTGACGTCACCACAGGTCTTGTCAGTACACCTCTCAAAATGTGTGAACGCAGCCTAAATGTAAATATCCTCAGCCCCTTTCCGTCCATATCACTGAAATGAATATTATCCAGTCGGATTGAAATTCATCTAATAAGAGAGCAGCCTTGTACAACCAATCCTCTAAGAACACAATATACCCGGATGGGTAGGCTCAGGTTATAAAAAGGAATTGTTTCCATTCACCAGGTGTTCATCTGCTCTGTCGCCTCAGTGTAGGGACCTCGGCCCCGACTGGAGGTTTACATTGGTTCTTCATATGCTAGATGCCTTCAATCTAGGGGCTGTGGTCCAGTTGGAAGACCATAACCTCAGCCTGCGAATTTTGATTCTGGCTGTCAGGATAACATTGTGTCATTATATCAGAGACTATTTAAGGAAGATAACCAGATTGGGACACCTTGCTACAGACATTGCTATGCTCGGTAAGCTTCCTAAACTTGTCGCTATTCCTTTCTCGGTTGATGCCCACAGAAAGCGGGGTGCTGCTGAATTGGAGTAAATGGCCCTGGATGCCTCGAAGGCACGAAAATTCTAATTCCTGGTGATCCAGCAGAAGGTTGAGTCTCTTGCCGGTTACATTGTGTGTTTTGCTTGGTTGTGTGTTGTATGGCTTTGATTGTTGCAGATCCAAAAAATTAAAATTGTATGATTCCTTAACCCAGTGTTGCCTGAGTAGTGTTCCATCCGTGGTTAAGGAGTTCAGGCATTCAGTTCAGATGAGCCCTGGTCCATGCGGTCTTTCTAAAGGCAGCTGGGCCAGTGGATGAGAGCACCTACGGACTGCTGTGTCTCCACAGTGTTGTTCCGAGCCAGCAGGTCTTCCAGTGAGCATTTTAGCCTCAACAATCAGAGAACATATTCGGGCCATTTTAAATTTCAAACTTTTTTCTCAAACAAAGCCGCATTTGCTGATGTTTTAGTAAATTTCTCGGGTTTCTGATCGCGAACTGAATCATCAATGATAGTGCAGAATTTGCAATTGGCAAACATGTTTGCCCATCCCTAGTTATGGATTGAACTAGATGGACTTAAAGTCTACCTTCTACCTTAAAAACTATGAAGCTATGAAACTATTTTATAAAAAAAAATACATGTCTACAATAGTCCAAGGATTAGGATATAGTCCACTAAATCCAACACAGTCCACAAATGGAAACCTGAATGACACAAAAAGAGAGAAATAAAGTCAAGACACTGTCTCTCGTTCACCAATTTATTAGAAAGCAAAGTTCCAATGTCCAGCATAGTCCAGCAGTTCCCATGCAATTCTTCAATAGGAATTCCTATCGCTATTCCTTATGGTTAGGAGTGTTCTCAGCCATCAGGTCTACTGTTTTCTTTCAAACTGCTGAATTTTTTGGAGCTTTAAAATAATTTTTTAATCTTCCTGGAGTTTGGTGCTTTTGATACCTGCAGGTTTTGAATTTTGTAAACAGTGCTAGATGTAGCAGCAGCTGTAATGTACAGGAAACGTAAAATGTCCTTAAAACATATGCTTAAGAGAGCCTAATATTTTATTTTTACATTTTGTGAAATTTGTTTCATTATTATGTTCTTAAAGAATACATTTTTTTTGGAGAGCAACCCTTTCTTGCTTCTTGAAAATGTGCAATCACTCTATTTTCATTTCATTCAATACGTTTAGAATTCAGATTTTTGGCATGTGCACAAGTGTGTTATATGTATCATTAATATTGAACTTGTCCATGCATTGCTGCCCACTAACCCTATTCATCGTTCCAGATAAATTGGTGGTGAGCTGAATAAATGTATTTATTTTCCTTGTTTCTCCTTCAAATATGTCAGTCTTCAATAATCAGTCCACTCAAGCTCAAGTGATACCTGTAGCATGGGGAACGGGATTTTCAATGTAAGTCAAGTGCCTTCTGCAGCCCACCTGATGGAGGAGTTAATGAGGAGCTAGGTAGCAAGATTGTGCAGACAATGATATGCTGCAAGTGATTGTGTCATGTCCTGGCACAGGAAGAGGCAGCCCCCTAGGTAAAACGAAGAGGCGTCACTGTGGAGCCTGGCAGCATCTTGGCAGTGCAGTACAATTCAGCTACACTGTGCTACACTTCTCTACCGTGTGCTGGCAGTACACAGCCAGTGATATTAATGATGGATCCACTGAAAAAGATGCCAGCTATGGAGGATGTCATCTCCCTCACCACCCCAGTGGAAGAGAGTGCTTTAGCACCAGAACCGGAGCAGCCCACACAGGACACATATGTCACCTGGAGCTCCACTGCGTTACCCGCATTGGTGCTCACAAGCAGCGAGATCAGGATCCAGCACTGGGCTTGGATGCCAGAGGTGTTCATGAGGACATCACAGTCAGGAGGTGAACTAATCCCCATGCCATCCGGAAGCAGCAGATACCACACTCAAAAGGATCTTGCAGCATGCCTGGTGTTATTAAACTGCAGCCGATGCCGCAGCCACTGGAACTGCAAATCCAGGACCAGGAAGAAGATGAGGAGGCCAAAGAGGATTAGGACAAGAAATGAAGGAGGCAATGGAGGCAGAAGGCCCTGTTTACAGACTCTGTGAAGCACATGCATCAGAGATGTTCGACTGGGAGAATGCATGTGGGGACCCCTACCCCCTCCAAGCAACCATCTGATATAGCATGAATCGCCCTGCCTCACAGAGCTCTTATTACCTCACCACAGGTCCTGTTAGAGGAAGCTGCATTATTTCTGGTGCCGTGTCTGCAGGACCTGTGGTGACATAATGAAGAGGGAGGGCCCTTTGCTGTCAAGTGATGCTCCAGCCCACCTTCTTCATTACCTCACCACAGGTCTTATAGTGGCAGGAGCAATTTGGAGGATAAAAAGTGCATCTTATAGTCTGAAAAATACGGTAAGTCATTTACCATTTAACAAAATTACACCTCAACAGCAAGACAAACTCTCATGACGTTTGGTTCTGGAGCCTTTTTTAATATGCATTTATTGGCTGCCTGTCCTGACCCTGAAATCAGTAATTCTTGCAAACTTACACTTATATATTATATAATAATAATACATTTTAGTTTTATACCTCTGACATATTCCACAGGACTTTACAATATTGATATATGATATTTTATTATATAAAATCAATAAAGTAGATAAAATAGATGTTATAAGCAAATTAAACTACTGTATGTTTGTGCATTGTGTAATACCACATCATAATTGTGTTAATGATATAATTAGCAAGCGTGGGTAATATAAAACTAGATTTGCATGTAGAAAAAAATAGAATAACAGAATCAGGTACTTGCTCGTTTTGCTTGCACAGAAGCCATGGCAGAATATTGACTTATTTTTACAATAATAACAACAAAAAGTCCAACTGTAAACATTGATGTTGGCCAGAAAAAGTATGAGATCATCTTTTGGGGTCCAAACTTCCTTACTAAAATAATGCTCTTTTGTCTTCCCTTAGGATCAAAATAGCAAGTAAATGAAGAGGATTTGTTGAATTTTCCCTGAATTTCATATACATGAATTTCCACTTCAGTGTGGTTTTCTTTACAGTCAGGAATGTAGGTACACTGCAAAGGAAAAAAAAAGTATCACAACTCTGTTAACTATTAATACATTATAATTAAGAGTTATCTAAATATCCACTAGTATATCCAAACTGACCTTATAGGCACTGGGATACTGAGTGCAATCATACCTTTACTTGAATGATTCCATGTTTGATTGCAGAGAAAAGTGTTATAAACTCCTGGAAAAAAGGGCAGCAGATGATTGATGGGGTTGTTTTTTTCCTCCTCTGTTTGCATGCATTTCGGTTGTAAGCCAAACCCTCCCCCCTCCCTTTCGTCTCTACTTTCAGTTTTGTCAGGCACACTGTGGCTGGAATATAGATAAGAGGGAGATTGGGAGGGCTTGGCTTACAGCCAAAAGGCATGACCACAGAGGAGGAAAAAAAATAACAATCCCAGTGCTGCACATATCAATCATCTGCTGCCCTGTTTTCCAGGAGTTTATAACACTTTTCTCTGCAATTACACATGGAATTATTCAACTAAAGGTATGATTACACTCAGTATCCCAGAGCCTGTAAGGCACTGGCTTCACCTTACAGCCCTAAATCCTGCTGGTTGGTTCCCTTTAAAGTTTTGTCATGGTAACAGACCGAAGAAAAAAATATTTACATAGTTCTGTGCACTGTACAGTACAATGTACAATTTTCTGAAATAATGAGTTTTGGGCTTTCATTGGCTGTAAGCCATAATCATCAACATTTACAGAAATAAACACTTGAAATAGATCGCTCTGTGCGTTATGACTATATAATATATGCATTTCACTTTATGTATTGAATTACTGGAACAAAGTAACTATTTGATGATATTCTAATGCAATATCTAGCTAGAAGGCTATTCGAATCTAACTTTTTACAGCATGGGAAAGACCATGTTAAATACGCATTACACACAGATGTGTCTCACCCGCAGGCAAGGGGTACTCGTATCTCGGGCGTTGGGTACAGGGGATGTCACTGGTGGCCAGTGCCCGAGACCGTGCCTTGTGGTCCCTTTTGAAAAAGGGGAAATATATACAGTGATTTTGATTGAAGATGTTGTGATGCCACCTACGGTGTTTGGTGAAGGCACCAATGCTGTGGCAGACCTCCGGGGGTGATGGATGGACTGACACACACATTGGTAGTTGTTTTCTGTACCTTTACTGATGTTAAACTGGCACTGTCCAGGGTACACTCTAGGTGGTGTTGGAAGCACTTTGGGATTTCCACAGCGAGTGAGCTATAGGGCCTCCTTGTTCCTGTTCTACTTGTCTTGAAGCCCTGACCTGCATAGAACCTGGCCTGGCCTCCTGTACTTCTTTCCCCCCTTGTATTGGTTGGTGAGAACCTTCTCTGGATTGCCGCTACCTTTGGGGATTTCTGTGGGTCCTGGCTCTCGGGTTTGTTGCTGTTACAAGGGTACGGGAGACTGGAGTCTCCTCGGGAAACCAGTGTTTTTCTGCTGGGCTAGCTGCTCCTTAGCAAACTTGGACTCCGGTCTCCGGGTTGCTTCTTGGGGTGAACCTGTATGGCTCCTCTGCCCCCAATCTGCTCATGACTTAATTACTTCCTCACCTTGCCTTCGAACCTCACTATCGGGTTCCTGACACTAGCTAGGCGGTATTCTGGCTCAGGCCTAGCGTGGCTCCGACAAGAGACATTCTTTACAGTACTGCTCTGTACTGCACAGACTGACTAACTCCGCCCCCAGCACCAGTATTTATAGGGGATCGTGCTTAAAGGCAGCAAATGGAGCTCCCGCTACAGGCCTGGGGTGGACGTTGTTGTGCGTGCTGTTTACCTGTTGTGGAAATCCTTCCATGCATTAGGTGGTTCTGTGGCTACCTATTGGGGCAGTGCGCCACAGATGTCACACGGATGTCACATGGATGTCCCATGTATGGTAGCCGAGACAAAATGCACACTTTCATGCCGCACGGAACACCATATGGATATCACTCATCCTACTTTCCTGGATGAGAAACGGTCAGAATTTTTATATGGTCCTGTGTTTCCAGCCTTTGCTGGGGTCAGGAAATGTATGCAGGATTTGTCACAAAACTACAGCAAATCTGCACCAAAAAACACAGCGTGTGCACAAGGCCACATGTTGTAGATTTTTCTCTGTACCAAAAATAACACCAAATCTGCAGAGTGAGCACATACTTTTATACCATACTCTGAATTAGGTATTAAAAAAAATAAGAAATAGAGTATTAATTACCGTACACACCTCTAGGTCCAGCACTGGCTTCCATCTCTATCCTGGTCTTTTTTGTATGGATGTAGCAATGATATCACATTGACATTGCTGCATTGATCTACACAAGGAGAGCTGAGGAGCTCATTGATGTCAAGTCACCGCTGCAACCACACAACAGAGACTAGGGCAGTGACAGAGGGCAGGAGCTGGATCCAGGGAAGGTAATTATTATTGTATTGTTTTCACTAATAAATCAAAGGTTTCTGAAAAGGGACAACTCCTTTAACTATATACTCTACAAACTAACTGTTAATCATCTTGTAGACAATGAAAACTTTGTTTCATATTACCTTGTCATTCCATTCTGTGGATTCCTCTGTGTGATATAGCATAAACACATCTTCTGAAAAATTCAAGTTCACCAATACCTCTAGACATGGGTATTTTACTATAATCTCAGGCTTCGTGTTGGAATTATGAATACAGTTGGCTCCGTCTTTAAAAACAGCTTGAACAAGGGTGCACTTACTTTCTGCAGTCCACACGCTGTGAAAATAATCATCAAATTAGGTTTTGTTAGTCCAAAAGTGAGATATTAACATATTACACACATTTTCTACAGTTACATTCAGTAATTTAGTAAATTAAAAAAAAGAATAAAGACATTCGGTTAAAAGACCAGGCAGGTAGAGATGTGGAAATGCAATAGGTACTTTACTACACATCTGCTGGGAACGCCCTTCAGTTCAACACCTCTGGAATAAGGTTTTCACTGTTTATAAGAACATCTCGGGGAACGATGTCAGAGCATCTCCCCAGATTGGACTTCTTTCTGGGCATGGGCATGTTCAAAACTGTTAAAAAAGGATTGCCTTAGACATTGTCTTGCAACACCAGATCCATTTTCCCTAGGCTTTGGCGATCCACGATCCCTCCACCCATACAAGATTGTACTCTGGAGATGGACTTTTTATTGAGAATGGAGATACTCTCAGCACACACCGACGTTAGCTTTGAAAAATATATCCATACATGGCACGACTGGACAGAATTTAGAGAATCATTGTCATAAGTTTGTGTACTGTTATCATAAACCCATCCCATAATACTACAGAAATACAAATAGTGAATTAACAGGGAAAGAAAGTGGTGCCTTCTACCCCCCACGTCACTGGAATCCCTTTTATGTTCCATTTTCTTTAATTCTTCTTCTCTTTCTATCTTACGTTACTTCTTTCTCCTGATACCCTCCTTGCTTTTTTCCCTTAAATTCTCCCTATTCGTCGGAATAACAAAAATAGACAATTTAATGTTTTAAAATGTTTATTGAACATGCAGGTGTCGCGCCCCAGGGATGGGGCTACTCTGAACCGGGCCTGTGTCGTCTTCTAGGGCTGCGGGGTGTCAAGTCAAGGTGATGTGACCCAGCTCTGTGGGCGGGTAATAAAAAAGGAAATAGAGTTTTTGGAAGTACGTTTATGACGCCACCCGTGGGTTGTAGCCAGTGTGGGCCACTGCTGCTGTCCAAGCCTCTGTGGATGGTGATGGTGCCAGGCAGCCAAGATGGTGAACCCTCCACGGGTAAGGCTTTTTTATCCCAGGGCAGGTGTACGGAGAGAGGCCGGCACTTTCAGCCACTGCCAGCTGAGTTCAATGTCACTTACAATCAGACTGCATCTACCTGCACAGCAATTTGATCAGCAGCTCCGTAGGTGAGCTCCTGCTGCTGTCGCGCAAATAAGTCTCGTACACAAAGTCCTGAGTTCAATCGGGTACTTTACTCCAACTGCACAGTTCTCTTTACAACAAGTACATGGGCAGCTCCGGTCACCAGTTAGCAGTTGGTACGGTTTGTTAGGGGCATTCCCTTTCTACTACCTTTCGGACCTCTCTCCTCAGTCGTGAGCTTCTTGTGGAGCTCCGTTCTGGGACTCCTAGCCCTATTGTGACAGCCTTTCCATCGTTGTACCGGGGGTTTGGGTTCCGGGCCAGGCATACAGTCCCTTCACCCCGCCGTTTAATTCTTTGGCTGGGGCATACAGCATCCTACCACTTCAACAGGGCTGGCACCCTGGTGCCGACCCAGTCCCTCGGTGTCCCCGTTGCCTAGGAGACACCTTAGACCCCCTCTACTCTTCCTCGGTACGAAACCTGGGACCCGGACCGCCCATACGGTGGCACAGGCTGCCGGGTCCGGGTTCTTCCTCTCTGGTGTTACAGTTTCTCGGCTTGCTAGGTATCTCAGCTTAGGAGTTCGGATTATCTCCCACTACAGCTTGCCAGGAACTCGAACCTGAATGTTTTCTTGTCTCCTTGACTAAGTAAGTTCTCCTAATTTAATGTTCCTGGGTTTTACTCCATTTCCTTCCCCCCCCTTCCCTGGTTCTTCTCAACTCTTCACCTTCCACTTGGCTCCCCCTACTATCCCTTGCCTGACATGAAGTACTGGGTTTAGGGATTGGGGGATGTGTTGGGTGTTGGTGTGGGGTGACTAACTTACCAGTCCCAACTGCTGTACCTTGCTATGGCCACCGGTCTGCAGGGGCACCACACAGGGGTCTTAAAGCCCTACTTAGTTATTTTACTCCCCTTGATGGGTACTGTGTATTATTACTAATTAGTGCAACTTAAGAAGAAGGAGTGTTTTCGAAGAATGACTATGCATCTCTTGGTACTTGTTTAACATATTGCTGCAAATAACACTGTTTGTATTGTAAATTGATGACACTTTAATAAAAAGAATTTATTGAAAAAAAAGACCAGGCTGCTTGTGATAGGAATGTATATACCATAAGAGGTGCCTTGTGGTCAGATGCAGTAAAAGTTGGGTATTGTGTGATTGAGCCAATCAGGGTGCAATTATTAGAGAATTAGCTAAACTATTTGTCTAGCCCTTGTGACAGAAGCAATAACAAAGCCTGCTGACAGTGTTAGGCTAAGTTCAGACAGAACGTTTGTCCTCTGTTTTTTATTAATCCATTTTTCCTGCAGTTTCTTCACCAAAAACAGATCCTCCTTTTTGCAAAAAAAACATCACAAACACATCATCAGTACACACACTTTCTTACCCACCCCCTCCAGATCCCACAATGATCCCTGGTGATGTCTTCTTCCTGGGCATCGCTCTGTACGGTACTTGCAGGACCTGTGCCCAATGTGATTGAGTCATATGGGCAGGTCCTCGAAGTATCGTAGAGACTACCCACAGGTGCTGCCGATGCGTAAAAGGAAGACATTACTGGAGCTCACCGTGGGATCATGGGGAGGGTAAGTAATTGGATATTAGTGGTGCAGAAAGGGCAGCAAAAAAATGGAGCAAAAATTGACATGTTCATTATTTTCTGGATCTGCTTTCTGCATCACTAATGCAGCGTCTGAACAGCAAGTTGAAAATCCCATTCACTTTGGTGGTAGATACAGTCACTGATCAGTTTCTGGTGCAGTTTAAAAAAAATCAAAACAAAAACGCACATTGTTACAACACACTGTAAAATCTGCAGCAAATACACACTCTTCAACACATAACCTAGGGCTAAGTGCCAACCTAGCAGTTTTTTCTGCATCTACTGGCAGGGAAAAACATATCTTCTAGAAAAATCTGAGGAAAAAACTCAGCGTTATTGCCTATTGATTTTTTTTTTTATTACCGTTTTCATTGCGTTTTTCCTGTCTCCGTCCCCAGACAAACATTTCACAGTTTCTGGAAGTGAATCTCTCTCTTCTTTCTCTGTCTCTCTTTCTTTATCTCTCACTATCCTTCTACTCTCTCTTCTTTCCTCTTTTCTTATTTCTTTCTCTTCTTTCTTTCTTTCTTTCTTTCTTTTCTTTCTTTTTCTTTCTTTCTTTCTTTCTTTCTTTCTCTTTTTTTCCTCTCCCTATCTCTTTCTCTCTTTCACTCTCTCTCTGTTTTTCTCTCTCTCCTTACCTGGCTGTGCTTTTCTCTTTTCTCTCGTCATAGCTAATAACCAGATAAAACAGGAGAGCTTTGCTCCACACTTGTAGTCAAAGGTTTTGAGATTGACATAAATGTTGGTTTTCACACAGTTTGCTGCTTCATTGTAGTTAGGCCTTTTAGTCAGATTTTTTACGGTTCCTGAGTAACAATTTAAGTATTTCATGTGTTTTTACAATTTTTTAAAGTTTATGCAAAAACTCAATATTTAAAGTATTGACCATTATTTTTCAAGACGTTTTCAATTCGCTGTGTCATGCTGGATATAATCTTTTGGGTCAAATCCTGCCTGAGGACAACCAATTATTGCCTAATTAGTACTCGGAGCTCATCAAAGTTTCTGTGCTTTTGTTTGTCCAAATGCATTAAGGCAGAGGTCCCCAACTCCAGGCCTCAAGGGCCGCCAACAGTGCAGGTTTTCAGGATTTCCTTAGTATTGCACAGGAGTTAATGTGATCATCTGCACAGGTGATGATTCCAACTCCTGTGCAATACCAAGGAAATCCTGAAAACCTGCACTGTTGGCGGCCCTTGAGGCCTGCAGTTGGGGACCCCTGCACTAAGGATTGACCACAGGTTTTCAATAGGTTTGAAATTTGAGTGTCCAGAGCATGGAACGAAAATTTCAATGTTTTGCTCATCGTGCCACTTAAGGGCCAGTTACACACTTCAATATCTCAGCTATCCGACCAATGATCCAACTTGACCTGGATCGCTTGAACGACGTTCACTGATCGCTGGTGAGCTGTCACACAGATATTTTGAAAATGCAGCAACAATTCTGCGACAAGTGAACGATAATTGCGGTCATTTGGTTCTAAATAGGCGAAGTCGTAAACGAGATCATTATCACGGTGTCACACACGACGATGCAGCAGATCGAAAGTACGATCAACGACTGATTTATGGTCCGGTTCATAAACTTGCGATCAACGATCAGCTGACTTATCAGTGGTCGTATCTACTTGTCACATGCAACGACGTCATTGCTGCGCCCCAAAAGCCGTGACGTACCAACGATATCATTCACAATATCGTAGCGTGTAACTGGCCCTTTAGTTATCACTTTTCCCTTGAACGTGGTGCTTGGTGATGCTGGAAAAAGCATTGTTCATCACCAAAAGCTCCTTGATTGTTGGTAAAGTTGTTCTCTTTGAGTATGTTTAGAGCTCATTCTTTATGTACTTATTCATGGCATTGTTATTCACTCTAACGCAAATTTGTGAGTGGGCTCACTCACAAAAGTGGTTTCAGGATTGTTTTCTTCTTTGAAAAATCATTCTTTCAGTCTCTATGTATTAAAAAACTTATTCCAAACGGACAGTACTCAGACCAACAATATTTAATTGGGCCATTCAGATGACACCTTTTTTCACAAACACTGAATGTCCATGTGAGAAAAAATGGTAGCATGAACTAGCCTTTTCCATAATTCCGATACTGCTACTTTATATAAAAAAAGATGCCATATGGATTTTAAAAAAACTGATATATTGATGACATGCATATTAAAATACAGATAAAAAATCATTAATTTTTTTCTTGATGAAAATTGGATGATTTTTTAAATGCTCATGTGTACTTAGTGTCATGAGTGTACCACATCCTGTTGACATTGTCTTTGGGAGCTGGGGTCAGAAGGTCTCAGTGATTAATCAATCACAGACTTTCTGTGGTGCTCTCTTGAGACAGATTTCTAATGTGCTTCTTCTATGCTGAAGAGGTTAAGGACTTTTTCTCTTCTGACAAGTACAATTTTAGCCTTTTAAATGTAGCTTGTAATTACCCTCCCCTTAAGCTATATCTACCGACCTCTTATATAACTCCATTCTGGATACAGTATATCATTTGTATTCATGTAAGGGTAAGTGTTGGTTACTTTTGCAGCAGTGAAGCTATTGTTTGAAGAAATCCCTAGAGTCCTCATACCAGTTGTCTTAACTGTGTTCCTGGAGTGTTTCCTTGCTCTCTTGCCCCTTCACTCCCTTCAGTGGTAGGAGGAACATCTAGGTGAATCTTATTCAGGAGATTACATTACAAAATTCTGTGGATAGATTGGGCGCAATAGGGTCATATTTAATAAAAATAAAGGGAATAAATTACAATAATACACTTATCTTAGTAGGTTCTGATCTACACAGCATAGAACGTGCTTAAACATGTTTGGCTGCTGCTGATACAAAGTGTGATAGCAAGGTGCAGCGTGAATGTAGAAGAGTAGAAAAAGTGCTTGTTCTGTGCTGCAATGAAGAGTTAATGCCAGGAATATCCAGGAAACATGAAAGGGTGCAAGTGAGGTTAGCTTTTGACTTCAATAAGTGTTTATTAGAGTATCGAAAATAATGAACAAACAATACAAGTATGAGTACAAATATAAATATAAATATAATACTTCCCCAAACAGTAAAGTCATAAGTGTCTATCATCGAGTAACAACTGAATTACCGACAGTTTTTTCGAGGAGGGGACAAACAAAATGCGATTTATCTTCACGTATAACTCAATGCCGGTGCGAGATCAGAGTCCAAGTTATCCAGGAACTCGAGTAGCCGTGAGGTGGGGTGGGGGGAAGATTAATAACATCGGGGGTCGTGAGGGAAGGAGGAGGGGTCAGAAACTTCCGGGTGATCGGGGGGGAGAGGTGTGTGTGTGGGGGGGGGGTAATGGCCCCAAAAGCGCTTAGAATCGGGCGGGAAGTGGGCCTGATACTAGGAAAGCGGGGGAGGGGGAGGTGAGGGGTAGGGGAAGAGGGGGTAGGTGGGGAATAATGTAAGGAGATAAAATTAAAGTAGGGGGGGAGGGGTTAAAGGGTAACCTCTCCCAGAGGGCATAGGGAAAAAAGGAAGTGAGGGGAAGTGACGAGGGAGGGGGCGAACAAGAGAAAAAAGAAAGGAAGATAGATGTAAAGAAAGAAAGAAAGAGGAAGGAAAGAAAGAAAGATAGGAAGAGAGAAAGAAAGAGAGAACCATGCACTGACAGAAATCAGCTGCTCGACTTAACTTAGAAAGGGATCTGGAGAGCCATTGGGTGAGCTGCCCATAAGTCCCATGCCTCCGTGACATAACGTCTCGAGCCAACGTCCAAAGCGAGGTAATACTCGTGGCAAAATATTGAGTTTAGTCGTTCTACCAGATCTGCCATGGAGGGAGGGGAGTCAAGCTTCCATTTTGCTGCTATGCAAGATCTAGCTGCCGTGAGTATATATGTAAGAAGGTGACGCGGAACTGGCGGAAAATCCTCGCATCCAATGTGTAGGATCGCCAGTTGTGGTGACAGTGAGATTTTAATCCCAGTAAGGGATTCTAGGAGACCTGTTACCGTCTGCCAAAACGGGGTCAGCCTGGTGCATCCCCACCACATGTGAGCTAAGTCTCCTCTTTTACCACACTGTCTCCAGCACAGGGGGGAGGCACCTAGACCAAAGTTCGCCAGTCTGGAGGGGGGGGTATACCAGCGCAGGTGAATTTTTTTCAGGAGTTCCACATGGTTGATGCATCTGGTAGCCCTCATCGTGCATTGCATGGCTCCCACCCACTCCTCCAGAGAGGCTGAGAAACTCAGGTCACGTTCCCACCTCTCCATATAGGGAGTCCTGGATGGAGAGACATCGTCTACTAATCCCCTATACAGCAGTGACAGGCCTTTAGGCCTCTCGGTTTCCATGGATATAAAGTGTAGCAAAGGGGACTGTCTCACTTGGGAAAAACTATGTTTGCACCGTTTGGAGCTGAGGAAATGCGTGACCTGATAAAACTGGAGAAATGTATTTTCTAAAGTCGGGTGAGCTTCCACAAATTCCGAGAAGGACATCAGAACATTTTGTCGAAAGAGGTCACTTAGACTGCCCAGGTTGTGTACCTTCCAGCGGGTGAGGCTCAGGGAGGGGATGTGTATTTGGATTGCAGGTAAGGGGATCTCCGAGGTTGGTAGTTTAGTCCAACTATCTGTGAGACTTCCCCATTCCGTAAGAAGTGCAGTCATTGACTGCAGGAGACCAGTCCTGTCCACCACTCCCAGAGACTCAGCCGCAAGGAGAAGTTTCAGTGAGTTCCCAGGGGACAAGTGGGTTTCTATTTGTGTCCACCCTGAGTCTACTCCCCCTCTCCACCACTCTCTAGCCGCTTCTAGGATCACAGCTTTAAGGTACATACTGACGCTTGGGACCCCCATTCCTTTGCCGGCCAGCCGGAGGTACATAGTGCTTCTCTTTACCTTATGCGGCCTTTTGGCCCAGATAAAGCTGTTGACCACAGACTGAAGACGCGCGATGTCCCTTGGTGAGTAAGTGATTGGAAGGCATCTAAATAGGTAGATGATTTTTGGGAGCCATAGCATCCGCACGGCCTGCACTCTTGCCATCCAAGACAAAGAGGTTACTGGAAAGGTCTCAAGTGCCCCACGCAGGTCCCCCAGAAGTTTAGTTACATTACGGGAGGCTATCTCCACTGGAGGGCAGAGACAGATCCCTAAATATTGGATACCCTGAGGGCACCATTTAAATGGGTATGACCTCGCTAGACATTCAGCCATTTCCTTCGGCACGTGGACCGGATAAATCACCGATTTATTCGCGTTCAGCTTGTAGTATGAGGTTCGGGCGAACAGGTCAAGCTGTCCAACTATCCTGGGAAGCGAGGATGTCGGATCAGTGACGGAAATAATGACATCATCGGCATACAAGCCCACCACATGTGTCCTGTCTCCCACCTGAATTCCAGAGATCAAAGGATCCGCCCTAAGGGAGATCGGTAGGGGCTCCATCAATAGGGCGAAAATCAGGGGGGAGAGGGGACAACCCTGTCTAGTCCCGTTTGAGATTTGAAAAGTTCGGGACAAGAAGCCTGCAGAAAAGACTTTAGCACAGGGGTGGGAGTATAAGCCGAGGATTGCCGATAAGATGGGGCCCGAAAAGCCGAGGGAGCAGAGAACTTCCCGAAGGTATCCCCAGTGAATCCTGTCAAACGCCTTTTCCGCGTCTAGGGACAGGAATACACAGGGGACCCCCCGTCTCTCACCCACCTCCATCAAATTTAACATTCTACGGGTTCCGTCTCTAGCTTGCCTGTTCAGCACGAACCCCACCTGGTCAAGATGGACCAGGGAGGGGATCACCGTCGACAGTCTGACCGCCAGCACCTTCGCGAACACTTTCAAGTCCACGTTTAACAAAGAGATAGGACGGTAATTTTCTGGACGATCCAACGCCTTACCCTGCTTGGGGATAGTCGTGATGGTGGCCTCCAGGGCCTGGCCGGGGATGGATCCCTTTAATTGCCAGAAAGAAAACAAGCGATGTAGGTAAGGCGTAAGGACCGGGCGAAAAGTCTTGTAGTACTCGTTCGCGAGCCCGTCAGGGCCTGGAGCTGAGTTGGATTTTAGTGATATGATCACCTTGTCAATTTCATGTTGAGAGAGAGGCTCGTTTAATTTGTTCAGATTTTCAGCCGAAAGAGTGGGCAGGTCCAGGCTCCTCAGGAAGCTCTTAATCTCAGGAAGTGTTGGTTGGGGGGTGTCTGTGTCATTT
This sequence comes from Allobates femoralis, assembly GCA_033576535.1. Lineage (NCBI taxonomy): Eukaryota > Metazoa > Chordata > Amphibia > Anura > Aromobatidae > Allobates > Allobates femoralis. Next base: position 535,201,473 of record JARQOC010000004.1, on the reverse strand, counting down.
CTAAGATTATACAGCTGCTCGTAGTAAGAGGCGAACACTTCAACCATCCCGGGAGGATCTCTGACCACTCTCCCATCTGAACGTCTCATTGATGAGATCATAGTCCTAGCGTCTCTCTTCTTTAAGCGACGGGCCAGCAACGCACCTGCCCTATCCCCCATCGCATAATATTTTGTTTTCAGTTTCCGTAAGGACTTTTCAAATTGTTGAAGGAGAAGAGCTCTCAGCTTGGTGCGAAGGGCTAGAATTTGGGATAACAGAGAGGATGACGGGCTCTTTTTATGAGCTGATTCCAAGACCCCTATCTCCTCTATCCAATCTTTTCTCAGCCGCTCTCGACGTCTTTTTATCTGTGAAGCTTTCTGAAGGAGAAGGCCACGGATGACCGCCTTGTGGGCATACCACAGCGTATCATCCGCGACCTCCCCATCATCGTTCAAGGAAAAGTAATCTTGTAATTTGGCATCCAGCTCCTCCACCACACGGGAGTCTGACAGAATGCCCGGGTTCAATCTCCAGCGACGGGGAGCACCAAATCCCGAACCCACCGTAATCTCCAGTGTTATAGGTGCATGATCCGACCAGGTGATGACCCCCACCTCTGAGGACTGACAGGCCTCCAGGGCGGCGTCGTTCACCAGGAAGAGATCAATACGCGAGTAGGAGCCATGCACATGCGAGAAGAAGGAATAGTCCCTCTCCTCAGCATGCTGGTATCTCCATACATCGTGGACATGATGCTCCCGGCAGACAGGTCCTAGAGTTCTTCCCCCCGAGAGGCGGGGGAGGAGGAGTCCAGTCGTTTTTCCATTATTACGTTAAAGTCTCCACAGATAACAAGTTTACCAGAGGAAACCTCTCTAAGCTTATTCAAAAGGGACCTCACGAATTTGAGTTGTCCCGTGTTCGGGGCGTATACATTCGCCAAAGTGTAGGCCTCGCCTGCAATTTCACATCGTAGAATTAAGTACCTCCCCGCAGGGTCTACAATACACTCCACTAGTTGGAATTGAACGGAGCCTTTTACCAGGATGCTTACTCCCGCCTTCTTTGCAGCATGGCATGCGTGGAACATATGAGGGAAAGAAGCATGTTGGAGCCTATGCGTGTCCCCCGTCAACAGGTGCGTCTCTTGTATACATGCAATTTCAGCTGTTGACGATTTAATCTCCCTCCACAGGAAGGAACGTTTGGCTGGGGAGTTTAGGCCTTTGGCGTTAAGGGACAGAAGTCTGAGAGTCATGGTAAATGAAAGAAAGAGAAGATAAAGAAAGATGAGAGAAGAAGAGAACCAGGGGGGAGGGGGGGAGGAAAGAAGGAGAAGGAAGAGGGACAAAAAGGGGGGGGGGGGGGGGAGGCGGGAGAAGAAAGTTATGAGCTGGGCGAGAACAGGGTCTCCAAACTCCGGAGGCTGAAAAGGTAAATAAGGTACGACCTGGTTTGAGAACCCGGGGGGGGGGGGCTGTTTGGGTGGGGACAGGAACACACAGTAGCAAGCTATACACAACAACCATGTAACAGGTATGTAAACTGCGCCTTCTTCTCAGGACCGGTATGGCCAAGGGAGAAGGAAAAAGGGGGGGAGAGGGAAGGGATTAGAATCCCTTTCCACCTCAAATTTCTATGGGGGGAGAACCAATGCCCGACCAGGGCCTAACCCGAACGAGTCAGGGCCAGGCTCCGACCGGCACGGTTACCCCACAGACCACACAGTTCAGGAAGAACTAAGAGGGTGGTCTGAAAATAGTAGAAATAGAAAGTCAATATAAAGAGCAAATGAAAAAAACAAATCATCCAGAGCCACTGGAAAGTTGTTGGATCAGGTTTGGGCCCTCACGATCCCTCAGCTGTGGCTACTTCTTCACCTTCTCTTTCGTTTGAGTCTCGACGCGGAGAGGGGCGAGCACTAGGAGATAACAGTCCCCATGATTTAAGTGTCTTCCTCAGTGCAGTGGGGGAAGGGAACGAATGCCTTTTTCCCTTGTATTTAAAGTTTACTGCCGTCGGGGAGCCCCAACTGTAGAAAATCCCTTTATCTCTTAGAGTCTTGCAACTGGAAGCAAAGTCTCTCCTGCGGGCAAGAGTCCCCGGGGAGAGATCAGGGTACACCTGTACTCCCGAGTAGGGCTCCGGTAGGGGGGGACCATTCCTCATACGGCCCAGCAGCCGGTCTCTAATCCCGGATCTCCGCAGAAACACCAGAATATCTCTCGGCACCTCAGGGGGGAGTCTCGCCGGCTATGGGATACGGAAGGCCTTTTCAATGTCCAAGTGGTCTAGAGGCAACTCAGGGAGGGCCGCAGTCAGAAAAGCCTTGGCCATCTCTGTAGCATCTCCCTCTTCTGAAAGTCCTCGGAGTTTTAGGTTGTTTTTTCTGAGCTGGTCCTCCAAGTGGCACATATTGGAGGAGACCAACCCCACCTCTCTATCCAGCTCGGCGTGGCTGTCTGCGAGGCTGTTATGCGCGGAGACGAAGTCCGCCATTTTCGCCTCCAGGTGCTCCGTTCTCCCAGCTAGCACTCCCATATCCTCCCTCAGAGAGCCCACCAGGCCCTTCATGTCTTCTAGTATAGATAGTCTTTGTGCTGCCAGTAGAGCCTTAATAACCCCCTGAGTCACCGGGGCTCTGTCGTCTCCCTCTTCATCCCCCATAGCCTCCATGATGTGCTGGGATCGCTGTGCAGCCGTGGAGGAAGGAGGCGGGCGCTCCGGCGCCATGTTGTGGGGAGAAGCGCGCTGTTTGCCCGGCTCAAAGTAAGCTGTTACCTTAGTCTCTGTGAGCCGTTTGCGGGATGAGGTCCGCGGCATGCTGGGGATCATGCAGAGCGGGATCGCCAAGTTTGTGGAGCCGCTGGAGGATCAGAGGGGCCGGGAAATGCCGTTGTAGTGGCTCTGTGTGAGGAGCTCAGTTAAGATGCGTCCGTCGCCATCAGCAGCTGAACACGCCCCCTCGTGAGGTTAGCTTTGATACGAGTTGAATAAAACTGCATTGCACCCATTTTTGTTTCTTGGATCTTCCTGGCATTAGCTCTCCATGGAAGTGCAGAACAAACATTTTTTCTACTTTTGTAGATTCATTCAGGAGTTTAGGATGACACTCAGAGATCTATAAAAATGAGAATGCGCATAGGGTCTTGTCCCACCTAGGAGATTGGTAACGTGTAGTTCAAAATTTACTCACCTGGTATGGTTGTGAAGCTCACAGCCAGCTTGATCGCTCAACTTGGTCCTAGGATGACACTCAGGCATCCCTACCTTCAATGGTAATCTTGGGACAGGGACTATCCTAGAGTCATATTGCTATAGGGACAGTTAAGGTGACCCCAGTCTCTGCATCCTGACAGTCACGTGCATACCTTGGTTCCTGAAGAGGCAAGTGAAACTCTTGACGTCCGATCAGGAAGTTAGGCTCAAGCAGTCATCTCCTAGTCCTGGAGTTAGGGATATTCCTATCTGTGTAGGTGCCTTTTGGGACTGTACAGTGGGAGTACTCTGTACAGAACCAGCTTAATGGAAGTTCGGCAACTGAGAGTTTGTACTTGGCAAGCCTGGAAGCGTGACACATAGCCTCAGCAATATTTTCTTAATGGGAAGCCAGCTTTCAGCTAAGTTTACAAGACCATCTAAAAACATCATCTGATTTTTATTTAGAAAAAAATGATGATTTTTCATTCGTATTGTTATCTATTAGCAAATGGCATCTTTAGAGCATTCTTTTTTATGCATCAGTAGTTAATAAAAGACCTCTGGTTAAGGGAATATCTGGAATTTCTCCCAAAAAAATGTGCCTAAGCACTAACAGGCAGGTAGTTATCACCTACATGCCTGTTATGTCTAGCACCATTTATCGCCAACACACTGTAGATCAACCCTGGTGGCGATTCTGCAGCTTCCATTCACATCACGCCAACAGTGTGGTGGTTCCTCTGTTCTGTTGATGGGTGTCACAGCTGATATCACGCTTATTGACAGCTGGCTCACCCAGTTACATAATGAGTATAATGCCGATTGTCCTGCCCCATCTACAGACCAAAGTGGAAAATAAGCCTTCGCTCTGTTGACCAGTCAGTAGTATTACTGGCATGAGCGGTTTGTTACTGCACTGTTCCAGTGTTGAACATCGCTGAGCACAACAGGTAGATAGGTATCAACTACACGTCTGTTAGTGGTTCCGAACATTTTTTATTTATTTTTTAATCCCGGATAAGAATTAACCCATTAAGAATTGCAACGCAGCTACTGAATAAAAATCAAATTCTATATGACCACATTCTTTAAAAGGGAACTGTCCTGGACAATAGATTGGGAAATATCTCTAAGACCGTATTGTGCATCTCCTGTAACTTATTATGCGTACCTTGGTATACATCTCATTATACAATTTGTGTGTGGCAGCTGGTAAAAAAAAAATTGAGGACCCTGTACGGGGAGGACTCTGATGGTTAGGTGGGTCTCATGGAATGTCAAGGGGTTGCGCTCCCCAGCAAAGCGCATGATGGTTCTGCGCCATCTTAAAAAATTACACATAGATATTGCTCTACTCCAGGAGACCCACCTGGCCTCGGAGGATTTCTTCCGTCTTAAAAAGCTATGGGTGGGGGAGGTCTTCGGGTCAAGTGCGGTGGAGAGGAAGGCGGGAGTCATGGTCTTAATCCACAGGTCATTGGCTCACTCAATCATTTCCACTACAAGTGATAATGAGGGCCGACTGTTTCAGATGACGATCCAAATACAAAATGATGTCTTTAATGTTTTTAATGTATATGCTCCCAACGCAAATCAAAGACCTTTCTTCCAACAATTACAGAATACCTTACATCAGGAAATAGGAGTTAATAAAATAGTGGGAGGAGACTTCAATACAGTGATGAGAGTAGAAGAAGATAGACGTTCCTCGACACATATGCATAGTGGTAGTCAAGACAGAGGGGGCCCAAGGGTTGACAGCACCTTGGAATCCTTGACTAAGCTGGTAGGCCTGTCAGATACTTGGAGACTAACTAACCCTTTGGGTAGAGAATTCACCCACTTCTCGCATCCCCATGGATCATGGTCCAGAATAGATATGTTTTTTGGGTCCACCAAGATAATACAAAGAATGCTGGACGTCAAAATCGAAGATATGGTGATCTCTGATCATAGCCCATTAGTCTTAGAGATCAAAGACAATTATGAGAAAGGAACCGACTATCTTTGGAGGTTTCCTGACACATATACCAAAGAAGAAAACTTCACCAAACTACTAGGGGAGTGGTGGACACACTATACCGTAGATAATTTGGACCATAGATCTGACCCGAGTTTATTCTGGGAGACCGCAAAGGCAGTCATGAGAGGACACATAATGGCTTACAGCATGGGGATCAAAAAAAGGGCTAAAGAAAAATTTATAGAAACCAGTCGGAAAGTGAGATCTGCTTACCTACAATACAAAAACACAATGGGGATTCCCGACAGAGAGAAATGGCTGCAAGCTAAAAAAGAATTTGATGAGTGGGCAGGAAAACGGGAGAATATATTTAAAAATAGATTAGAGTTAGAATTACATAAATTCGGAGATAAAGCAGGAAGATTGTTGGCAAGACTGGCCCGAGGGGGTTACACTTCTTCCCCTATTCTATTGATAAAGGATAGACAGGGTAATATATGGAAAGACCCTAAGAATATTGTGAAAGCTTTGGGCGGGTTTTATGCTTCTCTATATACGGAGAAAACGAATAACGACCCAGAGAAGCCTCCCTGGCTAAGCAAGATCAAATTGCCATTTGTCTCCCAGGATGATCTACAAATTCTAAACAACCTAATTACAACTGGAGAAATTGAAGAGGCTATTAAAAATTTAAATCCGAGTAAGGCCCCAGGGCCAGATGGTTATAGTGGCGCCTTTTTCAAAGCTATGAGGGAGAGGATCTCCCCGTTTCTCTGCGACCTCTATAACGGGATACTACGGGGGTCACCTATCCCTGATAGAATGAACTTGGCCTACATTAAATTGATCCCTAAACCAGGCAAGATCCCACTGATCCAGCTAGCTACAGACCGATTTCATTAATAAATCAGGATCTGAAATTACTATCTAAAATTTTGGCTGACAGAATGGTCCTGCCCAAATTAATATCTACACACCAGGCAGGATTCATCAAAGGACGATCGACGACCACAAATATCCGAAAAGCAATGCTTCTGATGGATATTATGGGGAAACAGGCCAAACTGGGGGGAGGCAGCCCAGCCATGATCACCTTAGACGCTGAAAAAGCATTCGATAATGTCAGGTGGTCATGGCTGGGAAGAGTCTTAGATACTATAGGTCTGACGGGTCCCTTTCGGCAATACATACAGACTCTCTATAGTAATCCTAAAGCTTGCGTAAGCATACCGGGCTTCCTGTCCGACACCTTTACCCTTCAGAAAGGGACTAGACAGGGATGCCCATTGTCCCCCCTACTCTTTAATTTAGCTATAGAGCCGCTGGCACTATATTTGGAGGAATGTAATTCCTACACAGGTTTTAAGGTGGGAACCAAAGAGATAAAACTCTCATTGTTCGCGGATGACATCATCTTATATGTTCAAAATCCGGAACAAGACCTCCCAAATATTTTGTCAGACATAGAGATGATGGGCAAACAAACTGGATTTTCCCTGAATAAAAGCAAATGCGAAATTTTGTTTATAAAACCTGGGGATGGGATTCAAAAGGGAAAAAAAAATCTTTGTGGCCTACCAGTCATGGGTGATAGTATTAAATATTTGGGCATACATCTAGCCAGATCACCTGGACAGACATATAAACTTAATTTTATACCGATCATTCAGAAGATAGAGCAAGAATTGACAGGCTGGGCGAAATTGCCACTCTCTCTGTTGGGACGCTGCCACTTATTGAAAATGGTTAGCTTTGCAAGATTGCTTTACCCCCTTCAAACTATCCCCATGTTGTTGAGACATATTGACATAAAGAGACTGAATAGGTCTTTTTCTAAATTTTTATGGGGAGGAAAGAGACCCTGTTTGGCATACGCAACTTTGATCCAATCCAAACAGGAGGGAGGATTACAGCTCCCAGATGTTAGGGGATACAATTTAGCGTGTATACTACGTAATGTTCTTGATTGGATCAGAAACACTAACAAATTCTCAGATGTAATTTTGGAGGGGGAATGGGCCAAACCCTGGGATCTAGCAGCCTTACTGCACTCGCCATTGACTTGTCTGCCCCACACTTTGAAAAATACGGTGATCTATAAAGACACTATAATTGCATGGAAGGAGGTTAGGAAGAAATTCAAATTAGCATGGAGGGTTTTGAAATTACTGAACCCATGGAGATGCCCGTCATTCCCATTGGGACGGGAAAACTCTTTATTCCAAACCTGGAAAGATAAGGGAATTAACACGTTGGGTGACCTTATGAATCTAGAAGAAAAGAGGTGGATGACCGAGTCAGAGGTCTTGAATACCTACAATCTACCCCAGTTCCATGCTATACAATATCGCCAATTGAAATTTTATCTGCTTTCACACTTACGTGACATCACTGGGGAGGTTGAGAATTCTCTGTGGTCTGAGCTGATATCTATAAACAATACTGAGGTATCCATTACTTCATTGTACACCAAATTAAAACAGATTCTGAGACCACAGAGAAGGAGAGGGTCTTTTAACAAATGGCGTAAACATTACAAAGACCCGGAACTTCCGCAGAAGATCCTGGAAGGGTGGGGTATGGTAAGACGCCATGTTATTAATGAGAGATGGAAAGATTCCCAATTTAGGATCATGCACGGAACCATTCAGGGCTTCAATATACCTCCATCTAAAGCTAATCAGGAGAGATGGGTTCATTGCCCAAAGTGTAAATCACACATGACTGATCTGGAACACGGCCTGTGGTCATGCCCAGAGTCCCAGAAATATTGGAGAGCAGTCAATACATGGGCTAGGAAGATCTGTGGAGACACAGGAGAGTTAGATCCAATACGCTGGCTTTTTCACTATCACCCACTTTCCAATGCTGGAGGACAACCTTGCACTCTATGGCATTATATTGCTCTAGTAGCAAAGAGACTCTTGCTACAGTACTGGCTCAATGACAGACCCCCAGATTTGTCTCAGGTAAAAAATACACTACGCCACACATTGACACTCGAATCTCTGGATACGCTCCGTAATCCAAGTAAGTTAGCCAAAAAATTCTTTACCAAATGGAGACGCTTTATAGAGAGCGAATTCACAGATGTGGAAACACAAAATTTCATGTTACCCTTCCGAGCATCAACATGGTATGCATTGGAAGAGCTGGGAGGCACATTAGGTAGGTTGAGGTGTCAGGTATAGGAGATGCAATAACTTTTGGTTCACTTCTAACAATAAATTACAGTTTTCATTTATCATATCGATTTTTGTTAAATCTTGAATATAATTTTGTCTTGAGATTGTGGGTGGGAGGGATTCAGGGGATGCATATTGTAACTGTTGGACGTTTATATCTGATATATCTTGCTTGAACAGTTTTCTTGAATGGACAAATTAATTTTATGATACTATTCTCTGAATTTTGTACAACTGTTTATTTGATTAAAATCCAATAAAAATGATGATTCAAAAAAAAAGGGAACTGTCCTGTGCAAAAACACTATTTACCTGCACATAAATAAGATTTAACTGTCGGTAAATACATTAAAATGCTCCCTTGCCACCTAACTGAACACACAGCTACCCGAGGTAACATATCCTCCTTAGAGCTGTTCACTTTTAGTCGTAGGGCATGCATTTATTACTCACTAGATGGCGGCCTGATTCTAAAGAATCGGGTAGTCTAGAATCCATATATAGTTTTATTTACTAATAGATGGTGGCCCAATTCTAACACATGGGGTATTCTAGAATATGTATGTAGTTTATTTATGAAGATTTAAGAATAATGCAATGAATACACAGGTTTTTCGGGATAAAATATATACATTATGATTTAAATCCTGCGGCAATATCACTGATTGTTTGCTTCCGCCCATTTGAGATGTGGTTGGGGACCGCCCCTTTAGGATGTGGTTGAGGACTGCTCCTTTAAGATGTGTTTGGCGACCGCCCTATTAAGATGTGGTTGAGACTGTTTCTTTAAGATGTGTTTGGGGACCACCCGTTTAAGAAGTGGTTGGGGACTGCTCCTTTGAGAGGTTGAGGACAGCCCCTTTAAGAAGTGGTTGGGGTCCACTCCTTTAAGACATGGTTGGGGATGGCCCCGTTAAGACATGGTTGGGGACTGCCCCTTTAAGAAGTTATTGGGGACTGTCTCTTTAAGAGGTTGGGGACCACCCCTTTAAGAAGTGGTTGGGGACTGCCCCTTTAACACGTGGTTGGGGAGACGTGGTTGTGACTGCCCCTTTAAGACATGGTTGGGGACCGCCCCTTTAAGACATGGTTGGGGAACGCCCCTTTAAGACATGGTTGGGGGCTGCCCCTTTAAGACATGGTTGGGGGCCGCCCCTTTAAGACATGGTTGGGGGCCGCCCCTTTAAGACATGGTTGGGGGCCACCCCTTCAAGACATGGTTGGGGACCGCCCCTTTAAGACATGATTGGGGGCCGCCCCTTTAAGACATGGTTGGGGACCGCCCCTTTAAGACATGGTTGGGGACCGCCCCTTTAAGACATGCTTGGGGACCGCCCCTTTAAGACATGCTTGGGGACCGCCCCTTTAAGACATGGTTGGGAACGGCCCCTTTAAGACATGGTTGGAGACTGCCCCTTTAAGACATGGTTGGAGACTGCCCCTTTAAGACGTGGTTGGGGACTGCACCTTTAAGATGTGGTTGGGACTGTTTCTTTAAGATGTGTTTGGGGACTGCCTGTTTAAGAGGTTGAGGACAACCCCTTTAAGAAGTGGTTGGGGTCCACTCCTGTAAGACATGTTTGGGGATGGCCCCTTTAAGACGTGGTTATGGACAGCTCCTTTAAGAAGTTATTGGGGACTGTCCCTTTAAGAGGTTGGGGACCACCCCTTTAAGAAGTGGTCAGGGACTGCCCCTTTAAGACATACTTGGGGTCCGCTGCCTTAAGACATGATTGGGTGCCGCCCCTTTAAGACATGGTTGGGGACTGCCCCTTTAAGACATGGTTGGGGACTGCCCCTTTAAGACATGGTTGGGGATCGCCCCTTTAAGACATGATTGGGGACTGCCCCTTTAAGACATGGTTGGGGACCGCCCCTTTAAGACATGGTTGGGGACCGCCCCTTTAAGACATGGTTGGGGACCGCCCCTTTAAGACATGGTTGGGGTCCGGCCCTTTAAGAACTGGTTGGGGACTGCCTCTTTAAGACGTGGTTGGGGACCGCCCCTTTAAGATGTGGTTGGGGACCGCCCCTTTAAGATGTGGTTGGGGACCGCCCCTTTAAAATGTGGTTGGGGACTGCCCCTTTAAAAAGTGGTTGGGGACGGCCCCTTTAAAAAGTGGTTGGGGATGGCCCCTTTAAGACGTGGTTGTGGACCGCCCCGGACCAGCCCTTTAAGACATGGTTGGGGACCGCCCTTTTGAAAAGTAGTTGGGGTCCGCCCCTTTAAGAACTGGTTGGGGATGGCCCCTTTAATACACTGAGCACAGTGTATTTGAATTATGGCGCGCGGCGCTATTCCGAGGTCGGCTCCCAGCTAACTCACGCCCGCTCCGTCCGCCTGAGCTCGGCCCTAAGCGCAGCGGACCTTTTTGAGGTCCGCTGCGCTTAGGGCCGCCATCTTGGTCCACCCTGAGCGGGCGTAGATGACGCTGGTGACGCTGGTGACGTCACTTATCTCCGGACATTTATCTCCGGACATTTATCTCCGGACAAAGCCACGGAAGTTGGCTTTTGACATGAAGTAGAATTCTAGGCAATTATATAGTAGATTATACCATGTGCCCAAATGCTGACATTGCCCGGGTGGTGGATATTTTTCTTACCTATCAGGTAGTGATTTAATCATCCAATGCAGTACTAGTCTGTGGTAATCCACATCCAGATGGACTAGTCCTGGCTAAATTGCATATTGCAAAGCAGATTTTCAACTTGATTATTTTTACCCGTATATACTCATGTATAAGCCGACCCGTGTATAAGCCGACCCCCCCTACTTTTGCCCCCAAAACCTGGGAAAACCTATTGACTCGTGTATAAGCCGAGGGTGGACCCCAGCACAGGTATACAGCCCCCAGTAGTGTGGTATACAGGCCCCCCCAGTGGTATACAGGCCTCCCCAGTGGTAGTATACAGCAGCCTCCCCAGTGGTATATACAGGCCCCAGCAGTATATAGACAGCAGCCCCAGTGGTATACAGCAGTGCTATACAGGCCCCAGTGGTATACAGGCCCCAGCAGTATATACAGCAGCCCCAGTGGTATACAGCAGTGGTATACAGGCCCCAGTGGTATACAGGCCCCAGCAGTATATACAGCAGCCCCAGTGGTATACAGCAGTGGTATACAGGCCCCAGTGGTATACATGCCCCAGCAGTATATACAGCAGCCCCAGTGTTATACAGCAGTGTATACAGGCCTCAGTGGTATACAGGCCCCAGCAGTATATACAGCAGCCCCAGTGGTATACAGCAGTGGTATACAGGCCCCAGTGGTATACAGGCCCCAGCAGTGTGTCATATATGGCCCCCAAATGCTGGCACTCGCCCCCCTCCATTGTAAGGCCCCCACTGGCCGCTCACATGACCCCGGATGCTGCCGAGGACGGGAGCACGGAGGACCGGCGCGGTGCAGAAGATCAGGGATGGTAAGTTAAGCAGCAGGGGGGGGCCTTACAACGGAGGGGGGGGCGAGTGTCAGCATTTGGGGGCCATATATGCAGATATGCACTGCTTCTCCCTGCCACTGATTGACAGGGGGAAGCAGTGCATATATAATGAGCGGCCGCACGTGACGGGGCGCTCATACAGCAGCCTCCCCCCGCCTCCTCCAGCCTACCCAGCCCCGGACACAGCCCCCACCACAGCCCCTACCGTATTGACCCGTGTATAAGCCGAGGGAGGGACTTTTCAGCCCAATTTTTGGGCTGAAAAACTCGGCTTATACACGAGTATATATGGTACTTAGAAATAGGTTAATGGTACATAAAGGACCTTGTACTCCAGCAATGGGCTTTTATAAAGTTACTAGCTGGGTGCCCGATGCACATGCATCGGGATTCTAGAAGAGCGAGTCTCTGACTCGCAATGGCCGCTTCGCGGCCAAAGCTTCGCGCTGCTAAGGCGACTCGCCATGCCCGCTGCGCGGGCATAGCGAGTCGCCTTAGAACTGCTCGCAATGGCCGCTGCGCGGCCAATGCTTCGGGCGTATCCACATGACCACGCTGACTCGCAGCGCGAGTGGTCTCAGAAGGGGCAAAAAACCCATTCGCAATTATATAATAGATATTACAGCCTTGTAAAGGTTTGGGGAGCTGTCATGTTCCCTTTAAAACTTCATGACGTATGACATAAAATGACATTATAAGTTTTATCTCTCACTTTGATACGGGCTTGCACACCGATCCAATATTATTATTATTTATTTATAGAGCACCATTGATTCCATGGTGCTGTACATGAGAAAGGGTTACATGCAAACAAGTTAAAAATACAATGACAAAACTAACAGTGACAGACCGATACAGAGGGGAGAGAGGACCCTGCCCTTGCGGGCTTACATTCTACAGGACAGTGGGAAGGCAGACAGTAGGTTGGGTCTGCTCTGGTGGTGGTGGAGCGCTGGGTCCAAAGGTGGTGAAGCGCAGGGTCCATGGTGGTGGAGCCTTGGGTCCAATGGTGGTGGAGTGCCAGGTCCAGTGGTGATGAGGTGGCACTGTGGTCATTGCAGGTTGTAGGCTGTTCTGAAGAGATGGGTTTTCAGGTTCCGTTTGAAGGTTCCGAGTGTAGGGGGACAGTCAGACTTTTTAGAGTGCAGAATTCCAGAGAATGGGAGATGCTCGGGCAAAGTCTTGCAGGCAGTTAGATAAGGAACGTACAAATGTTGATGAAAGAAGGAGGTCTTGGGAGGATCGAAGATTACGAGTTGGATGATATCGGGAGATTAGTTCAGAGATACAGTACAGACCAAAAGCTTGGACACACCTTCTCATTCAAAGAGTTTTCTGTATTTTCATGACTATGAAAATTGTAGATTCACACTGAAGGCATCAAACTATGAATTAACACATGTGGAATTATATACTTAACAAAAAAGTGTGAAATAACAGAAAATATGTCTTATATTCTAGGTTTCTTCAAAGTAGCCACCTTTTGCTTTGATTACTGCTTAGCACATTTTTGGCATTCTCTTGATGAGCTTCAAGAGGTAGTCACCGGAAATGGTCTTGCAACAGTCTTGAAGGAGTTCCCAGAGATGCTTAGCACTTGTTGGCCCTTTTGCCTTCACTCTGCGGTCCAGCTCACCCGAAACCTTCTCGATTGGGTTCAGGTCTGGTGACAGTGGAGGCCAGGTCATCTGGCGTAGCACCCCATTACTATCACACCTCCTCCTTCATGCTTCACGGTGGGAACCAGGCATGTAGAGTTAATCTGTTTACCTTTTCTGTGTCGCATAAAGAAACTGTGGTTGGAACCAAAGATCTCAAATTTGGACTCATCAGACCAAAGCACAGATTTCCACTGGTCTAATGTCCATTCCTTGTGTTCTTTAGCCCAAACAAGTCTCTTCTGCTGGTTGCCTGTCCTTAGCAGTGGATTCCTAGCAGCTATTTTTCCATGAAGGCCTGCTGCACAAAGTCTCCCCTTAACAGTTGTTATAGAGATGTGTCTGCTTCAAGAACTCTGTGTGGCATTGACCTGGTCTCTAATCTGAGCTGCTGCTAACCTGCGATTTCTGAGGTTGGTGACTTGGATGAACTTATCCTCCACAGCAGAGGTGACTCTTGGTCTTTCTTTCCTGGGTCAATCCTCATGTGAGCCAGTTTCTTTGTAGCATTTGATGGTTTTTGCAACTGCACTTGGGGATACTTTCAAAGTTTTCCCAATTTTTCGGACTGACTGAAATTAATTTCTTAAAGTAATGATGGCCACTCGCTTTTCTTTACTTAGAATTTGTATTATGGAAGAAAAAAGTAGCCAGCAGTCTATTCAGTAGGACTATCAGCTGTGTCTCCACCAGACTTCTGTACAACACAACTGATGCTCCCAACCCCATTTATCAGGCAAGAAATCACACTTATTAAACCTGACAGGGCACACCTGTGAAGTGAAAACCATTTCCGGTGACTACCTCTTGAAGCTCATCAAGAGAATGCCATGAGTGTGCAAAGCAGTAATCAAAGCAAAGGGTGGCTACTTTGAAGAACCTTGAATATAAGACATATTTTCAGTTATTTCACACTTTTTTGTTAAAGGGATCCTGTCACCCCCAAACCACCTCCTAAGCTATTAAAAGCTGTCCCTAGAGCATAGTAACACTTACCCTACACTCCTTTTAGCTCCTAAATGCATATATTGAAACTGAATATAAACGTTATAAAAGTACCTCATTACTGATGTTAATGAGTGACTAAGGTATTCATAGTCACCCAGCCAGGCTGTCCCTCTTCATAATATCACGCCTCAATAGGCGTGATCTTCATCATACATTCAAATGCGCGCCTCCCTGTTCGCCTCCCCGCTCTCCTATTCCGGACCGCTGCTGTTTGGGGGCTGTATGACATGATTCGCGTCATTTCCGGCGCCGGGTGACGTATTTATACCCGCGCCGCTGTTAGAACTTCAATCCCCGTACTGCGCATGCGCTTGCGCATGCGCAGTGCGGGACTTGAAGCTAAAAGTCTTCCAATTTGCAATATATTCTAAGGCAGTGTTTACCATAATACATTTTATCATGTTTCTTATATTAGCTGTGCAGCTCAGCCGCTCATTGCACTCATGAATTTTACACATTTAGTGTCAGTGTTGCAGCAGATATCTCCTATTTTCATTAGTATGTATTTTTTCTGCTTGCACCTGCACTTAGAGGTTAGATGCCAGTCATCCATACTATTAATTATGTATTCATCTTGACTGAGCTCCCTCCCCCCTTCCCCTTCCCCGGCTTGGGTCTCCATCTTGTTGGAGTCCAGCACACACTTTACCTTTTTCAATTAAAAATAAGGGCATATAAACCCATTCACATTGCACAACTCTGTTAGTCATAGTGTTAGGACCCGGTGAGATGGAAGCACCTTGTCATTGGTCACCGGGCACTCCGCAGTGGCCACTGCTAAAGCTACGTCTTCCAATTTGCAATATATTCTAGGGCAGTGTTTGCCATAATACATTTTATAATGTTTCTTATATTAGCTGTGCAGCTCGGCCGCTCATTGCACACATGAATTGTATACATTTAGTGTCAGTGTTGCAGCAGATTAACCCCTTCATGATACAGCCTATTTTGACCCTAATGACCTGGCCATTTTTTGCAATTCTGACCAGTGTTCCTTTATGAGGTAATAACTCTGGAACGCTTCAACGGATCCCAGCGCAATTCTGATACTGTTTTTTGTGACATTGGGCTTCACTTCATGTTAGTGGTAAATATAGGTCGATAATTTTTGCTTTTATTTGTTAAAAAAACAGAAAGTTGGTGAAAATTTTTTAAATTTCGCAATTTTCAAATTTTGAATTTTTATTCTGCTAAACCAGAGAGTTATGTGACACAAAATAGTTGATAAATAACATTTTCCCACATGTGTACTTGATATCAGCACAATTATGGAAACAAAAATGTTTTTGTTAGGAAGTTAGAAGGGTTCAAAGTTCATCAGCAATTTTTCATTTTTCCAGAAAAATAAACAAAACCATTTTTTTAGTGACGGCTTCACATTTAAAGTGCCTTTGATGGACCTATATGACAGAAAACACCCAAAAGTGACACCATTCCAAAAACTGCACCCCTCAATCTACTTAACACTACATTCAAGAAGATTATTAACCCTTTAGGTGCTTCACAGGAAGTATAGTAATGTGAAAGAAAAAATGGACATTTTAATTTTTCCAACAAAAAATGTTCTTTAAGGCCCCATTCACACACTGCTTTTTTGTTGCGTATTTTTACGCACAAGCTCAAAAAAAGCCAGGAGTGCAGGAATCAAAACCGGGAGTGGCACACTCAGAGGAAAGGTCTAATGGCGGGTTTACACGCCGCGATATCGGCGTCCAACTCCGATCCAACTCCAACAAAAAGTCACGTGGTTCGGGAGTTGGACCCGATATCGTTCGCGCGTTGTACGGTTTGAACGTACAATGCGATGCTGGAACAATGCCAAAACGATATCGGGGTTGAATGAGCGTGCTCTTCAACCGCCCGATATCGCATGGCCGTTGTAGCAGCATCGTCCCGTGTGACAGCCCAACTCCGATGTGTACGCCGACGCTACCCATTAACTCCCATGTTAAATGATTGTTACTGGGTTGGTGGGCGTAGACATCGGAGGGACGTTGTTTCCCGATATCGCAACGTGTAACCCGCCGATGCGATATCGGGAAAAGCGCACTAAAAATGTGCGCTCCCGCGCCGTTGTATAGCGATATCGTCGGGACGTGTAAACCCACCATAATAGAAACAAGTGTTCCACTTATATGTTCAATCTCCCACTCCTGGTTTGTGATGAGCTTGTGCTTAAAAATACGCAGCAAAAAAAGCAGTGTGTGAATGGGGCCTTAGCATCAATTTTTTCATTTTCACATGGGCAACAGGATAAAATGGACCCTGAAATTTGTTGGGCAATTTCTCTTGATTACACTTATACCTCATGTGGTCATAAACCCCTGTTTGGGCGCACGGCAGGGCTCGGGAGGGAAGGAGCGCAATTTGACTTTTTGAATAGAAAATTATCTCTAATATCTCTAATCGTCAGCAGACACCATGTCGTGTATGGAGAGCCCCTGTGTGCCTAAACAGTGGAGCTCCCCCACAAGTGTCCCCATTTTGGAAACTAGACCCTCAAGGAACTTATCTAGATGCATAATGAGCACTTTCAACCCCCAGGTGCTTCACACTTTGAGCCATAAAAATGAAAAAGTACTTTTTTTTCCACAAAAAATATTTTTTTAGCCTCGAATTTTTCATTTTCACATGGGCAACGGGATAAAATGGACCCTAAAATTTGTTGGGCAATTGATCCAGAGTTTTGGAACACAAATTTTGATGGCATAGTCTGTGAGTGTCATGTCCAGTTTGGATGGCCCCTGATGTGCCTAAACAGTGGAAACCCCCCATAATTGACAACATCCCTGAGGAATCCCTGAGGAAGACGCCAGGAAAGGCGTTGAAACGCGTTGGATGCAATAAAGGATTTGATCATATCACATCTGATCGTGAGTTTCTTCCCTGGAATAAGTGGATCCTGGCAGCGCGGACTGGTGAACACCGTTTCCTTTCCCATTTTTTTACTGGGTGATTCCACGTGCAAGTGGTCGGTGGGAGTCCAGCAGCAGCCATCCGGATAAAACACTCTATGTCTGTATACCAGTTGTGGGTCGCACAACTGAAATAGGTGAGTGGTTCCTTTATACCACCCTGAGGAAGACGCCAGGAAAGGCGTTGATACGCGTTGGATGCAATAAAGGATTTGATCATATCACATCTGATCGTGAGTTTCTTCCCTGGAATAAGTGGATCCTGGCAGCGCGGACTGGTGAACACCGTTTCCTTTCCCATTTTTTTACTGTAAGTTTAAATGCAGTCTGTTAGGCTAGGGTCAAACGCAAGTGTGACCCTAGCCTTAGGGTAGAGTGACACTAGAGTATGACCCACACAAGTGCAATGTCATAATGTCTGACATTGCACTTGGCCCAATGTTAGGCAATCATGCAACTCAGATCTGCAATTTTTTCCTGAGCCCTGATCGAGCACTTGGTCACTCACACCCATACAGGTCTATGGCTAGGGTCACATCTGCGGTTGGCCTTGCAGATCCTGATTTTAATGCTCAAAACCGCATCCAGATCCGCATCCCATAATGTTCAATAGAAAAATCGGATTGCACTATTTGCAATCCGGTTACCGCATCCAGTTTTGAAGCCTGCGGTAAAAATCATGAAGGCTGCATTTTTCGGAGCAGTAGCAAAACTGGATAAATGTACCTTGCAGTACCGGATCCGGTTTTAAAATATTGTAAAAATCCTGATTCCAAAACCGGATGCATTAATACATCCAGATCCAGAATGAAGATTGCATTTTGACAACTTTTAAGAAGTATGAAGGCACAGTCCAATACCGCATCTGGTATTGAATGCGGTTACCGGATTGTGCCTTCTAAGTGTGACCTTAGCCTATGGCCAAGGTCAGACCTGCGTCGCGGTTTGCAGTGTTTTCCTATGTGCTCTGCAAAAGCGCATATCCTGTGGAGCTGGCGGCTGCGGTAAGCAACCGATTGCCATAGGGATCAATAGACAGACAGCGCATAGCGTTACCTGCTGGTAATGCTATGCGCTGAGCCTGAAATTTTCTAAGTTTCAAGTGCATCCGCCAGGCTAGGGGCAGACGCAGGTGTGAGCCTAGCCTATGGGTGCAAGTGAAACATTTCACTACACTCAGATGTCATCCAAGTGCAGTGCGATATACATCGAGGCCGGTAATGGAGGAGATGGGGAGATTAATCTCTCCATCATCTCTGGACCTGTGTTCTGATCGCAGGTTCAGATCACAGTTCTATGACACTTGGCTCACAATCAAAGCAGAACCTGAGCTGAGTATTATTAGCATCTTCCATCTGATGCTCTCACATGATGCCATGCTCTAATGAGACTCTACCCTTAGAAACATCCAAATCACTATGTGAACATAATGGAAATCAGTGTGAGGTAACATGCTGAAATTTAATATAATTAAGTGGTTGAATAAATGGGATGAAAGAATAATGTAAAAGGAAAGAGAAAAAAAAGGAAAAAATGGGCAAAAAGTGTAAGAATTTAACACCTTGTGGGGGAAAAACATTACTATGTCGGTAACAAAAATAAGTTGTCCTGTACTATGGGAGAATAACTGGATATAGAGGTTGTGAGGGATTAGCTGCAGATGATATAAACAGTTAAGACTGCACCAGTTGCAGCCTCTATAGCGAGTTAATCTCCCACCACATGGGGCAACTCCTTTTTATTACCCTGTAATGTTTTTCCCCCGACATTAATTCAGTCACAATTTATAATGGGCTCATGACATTTTCTCCTGTATCTATTCCGTCATGTATTTAGGGACTTTTCACTTTTAGCACTTAGACAATGAGCATGCTTATTAAATGAATACCATTGTTTTTTTCTAGTTTTCACAGAGCTACAACACCGCTACATGGCTGAGCAAGCTGAAAACACATACAAGTGCATCTCAAGAAATTACAATATCATCAAAAAGATTATTTATTTCAGTAATTCAATACAGAAAGTGAAATGCCTATAATATATAGAGTCATTACAGTGATCTATTTCAAGTCTTTATTTCTGTAAATGTTGATGATTATGGCTTACAGCCAATGAAAACCCGAAATTCATTATCTCAGATATTGTAATATTATATAAGACCAACCGAAAAAAATATTTTTAACTCATAAATGTTGGCCTAATGAAAATAATGTACAGTAAATGCACTCAGTACTTGGTCGGGGCTCCTTTTGCATGAATTACTGCATCAATGTGGCGTGGCATGGAGGAGATCAGCCTGTGGCACTTCTGAGGTGTTATGGAAGCCCAGGTTGCTTTCAGCTGGTCTGCATTGTTGAGTCTGCTGTCTCTCATCTTCCTCTTCACAATACTCCATAGATTCTCTATCGGGTTCAGGTCAGGCAAGCTTGCTGGCCAATGAAACGCAGTGATAATGTGGTTATTAAACCAGGTATTGGCACTTTGGTCAGGGTAGACAGGAGCCAAGTCCTGCTGGAAAATGAAGTCTCCATCTCCAAAAAGTTTGTCGACAGAGGGAAGCATGAAGTTCTAAAATTTTCTGGTAGACAGCAGCGCTGACTTTGGTCTTGATAAAACACAGTGGAACTAAACCAGCAGATGACATGGCTCCCCAAACCATCACTGATTGTGGAAACCTCACACTAGACCTCGAGCAGCTTGGATTCTGGCCTCTCCACTCTTCCTCCAGACTCTGGGACCTTGATCTCCAAATGAAATGCAAAATTTACTTTGATCTGAAAACAACACCTTGGACCACTGAGGTAACAGTCCAGTCCTTTTTCTTCTTGGCCCAGGTAAGACACTTCTTGCTTTTGATTCACCCAGGGCAGGGTACTCAGGGCTCTTTTATGGTCCAGGATGTCACGGGTGGCTGCCCGAGGCTATGGCCCTGGGGGTCAGTGAAAAGGGGGGCTATTTACAGGGATCATGTACAGTGTTGTCTTCGTGACGCCACCTGCTGTGTCTGCTGAGAAATCACCAGCGTCGCTACAGTCCTCCGGAGGACGGTGGGATTGCGGCTGTGATGGAATAGTCCCCGCAGGCAGGACTGGGACCTCCGGGGCAGAGTGGTGAGGATGGGCAGGACGTAGCAGAGTCGGGACGGTTATAGGTAAAGTGTGTAGGGGGACACGGTGGGTGAAAGGAAAGAATGCACAAACACAGCCAAAGTCTCTTTACCTTTTTACTGGTGGTTTGTAGGCATATTGTCCAGAGCACCGACGGGTAGCTGGGCTGCACATTGGGCTCCCACAGCAAGTGGGTATAAGGCCTCCTCCTCTGTGTGTGTGATGAAGCGCAGTCTATTAAATGCTGACTTGCCTCCGCTCTCTTCTTCTGTAACTCTCTCCTCCTGTGCGGTCTCCAGGACAACCCTCTCTCCTAAACTGCAGCGCCCTGCTAGTTCTGGCTCCCTCTCTGTGATTCTCTCAGGAGACCGGGTAGCTGAAGCTTCCTCGGTGCCAAAGGGTTTCCAGTGGGACTTGGAGTTCTCCATTGCTGTGGATCCCCAATATCCGGCTTCTCTTCTGGGGTGAACTCGCGATCTGAGCTGCCTGCTCCCCTTTCTCTTGTTTCTTCCTCCAGGCTCCCTGCCTTCAGTCCCACTTAGGCTGGTGGGACACCGAAGGGCTACTCTGCGTCTCTGGCCTAGGCCTACTCGTGGCACCAACACCAGAACTTCCCTGCAGCTCTTCTAGCGTCTGCCACACTCTGACTAACTCTGCCCTCAGCAGCAGTATTTATAGGGGATCCTGCCTAAGTGCAGCAGGTTGAGCTCCCCCTACTGTGCTGGGGTGGAAGGTGTTGTTTGTAGTGGTACCTGCTATGGAAACCCAGCTGTGCAGCAGAGATACATGTGGTTACCTGCTTTGGCAGGACACCACATATTCCCCCCCTAGGTTACATCAATACTCCGGGACTGAGAAATTTTTGTTTAAACAAAGATATAACAATAATAACATATTTACATAGCCTGAAAAATGAAAAATTACAAAAAGACACTGAGAAAAATACTGAAAAATGAGAAATAGAAAAACGGGTAAGTCCTTACGGTGCTAGTCTATCCACCGCAGGCTTGTTAAAGTTTGTGATGACGTTAGTCCAGTAACTGTAATCCATTTTAAATTTTTAAAGAGTTCAAAGTTCAAAGGGGTAAAAGTTCAATAGAGTCCTTACAGTAATGTCTCTGTACACTCCGCGTAAGGAAAGGGGAAAAGTCTTTTCAAATGTTCCACATTTTCAACGAATAACAGAGGTCCCTATGGGTGTCTCGGCTTAGCAGATCTGGTCCCTCCCTGCCCCAGGCACTTTCTGTTCCTAACTTAATGTGCTTGGGACTGGGCCCAGTTCCTCCACCCTTCTGTACACTACTATTTACATGTCTGTTTGTACAGTTTCTTATTTACATATGCTTTCAAATGTATTTTATCTTACACCCATTCTCCGAACCTAGACGGGGGCTGACCTCGTGTGCTCCTATGTGATTTTTGCACTACAGGTGTCACTGTCTCAGGTGAAGTATCTAATGGTGTTGATGGTTCAGGTGAGTCTCTGCGTTGCTGTAGTCTCACTACTGGGCTAGCAGGTGTACCGATTGCAGCATCCTCAGATTCTCTTGCAACGGGTATTTCTTCCTGATTCCTTGGAATTTCTTCTTGTGGTTGGTAAAAGTTTATTACTGAGATGATAATGGCTCCATCTATTTGAGGCCAATCTTCAGGGAATTCTCCTAAATCAGTTTGAATCATTCTTTCTTTTTGCTCTGGAATGGGATCTGGGATGAAGATTGGATCTGGGATTGGTTCGAACTCTTGAATGGTGGGATCATAGGTAACTTGACTTTCCCAATTTGGAGGACATCTTTTTAGGTGATTTCTGGATACTGTTTGTCTCATTTTTCCTCCATCTTTACTGACGACACAGATTCTAGGGTTGTCGTGAACATAGTACAAAAGGACGTATGGTTCACTTTCCCACTTGTCATCCAATTTATTGCGGGTTCTTTTTCTTTTTAAGACCAAACTTGCAGGTGGTATGATTTCCGCTGGAGCGTGCTTGTTGTAGTCTTTTGCCTGTTTTGCACGGGACTTCTCTAGGTTACTTTCGACACTTTGTTGGACTTTAGCATACTGTTCTTGTCGATGGATTTTCCAGTTTGAGATAGTTTGATCTGCTTCAGGATCCACTACACCGACTTCTAAGTCCACGGGTAATTTTCCTGTATGAGCTCTCATCAGATATGCTGGTGTACAATAGGTGGAACTGACTGGAATATGGTTGTACATATCGAATAAATCAGGCAACTTCTCAGGCCACGATTCCTTTCTTCCAACGGGAGAATTTTTAGTATGTCGATGACAATGTTATTCATCTTTTCACAGAGTCCATTAATTTGAGGATGATACGGGGTCGTTCTGATCTTTTTGCACCCATACAGCTTGCAAAACTCTTGAAAAATCTCTGCTTCGAATGCTGGTCCTTGATCAATGAGAATACGCTCTGGGTATCCTAACGGTCTGGAGAAGACTTTTTGGAAGGTTTTTGCAGCAGTTACGGCTGTCAAGTCTTTCACAGGGGCTACCATCAGAAATCTTGAGTAATGGTCTACCATTGTCAAGGCGCAAGTATAACTAGATCTACTTGGTGTCAGTTTTACGTGATCCAAGGCGACTAACTCCAAAGGCTGCGTGGTTATGATTGGCTCAAACTTAGCTTTTTGACTCTGCACATCTTTTCCTTCTACAGGCTTGGCACGTTTTACACCTCTTTTCTATGGATGACCGCATACCTGGCCAAAAGAATCTGTTTTTGAGCAGCACTTCTAGTTTCTTCCATCCGAAGTGACCAGTTTTGTTGTGATAGGCATGTAGGACCACTGGAATGTCTGATTTTGGCACGATAATCTGCCATGCCATCTCATGGGTTTTAGGGTTTATATACCGCCGGCACAATTTATCTTGATACTGGAAAAGTTTACCTCGTTCATTCCACAGATGTTTAGCATCAGACGGAGGGTTTGGTGGCAGCTTTGATGACTCTTGGGCTATCAGTTGTTTGATTAGACCTAAAGCTGGGTCTTGATCCTGTGCCTTTCCCCAGTCAAAGTGAGATAACAGGTTTACTGCTTCAGTATAGAGGTTTCGACGGGTCTGCTGGCATGGGGTTTCTCTTATATGATGGAAGGCAGGTAACTCCACTTCTTCCAGCTCGTCTTCATCTACACCTCCTTCAGACAAATGAGGCATCCTGGATAAGGCATCTGCATTTCCATTTTGGTGCCCAGCCCGGTACTTTATATATATATATATATATATATATATATATATATATATATATATATATATACAAATGTGATGTGAGCACAGAGCTTACATGAGGGTGCCAGCAACCAAACCTCTTCCTGCCAAGGTTTCCAACACAAATCTCCAATAAAGTTGCAGCACTACAGTCCTTTTGTTTGGTGCAAAAAGCATTATTTACAGCACAGCATGGGCAACAGTGACGTTTCGGGTATGCAAACCCTTCTTCCAGCTACCTCTGGTCTCTATTACCAGGGTTATGTACACATTACATAAATAAGTTGTAATTAACATCATTATACTGTTACATGCATTTTCTTCATGCTAGTAATATAATACTTATAGTGCTATAGTGCTCATAAATTATACTTTCATACACTCTATATTGTGAATCACACAGTTTACAGGGTTGTTTGCAAATGCTTCATTCTTGTTTAATTGTAAAATTACGGGCCAGCTGTATTATCTTCAGCAATTACTTTATCCTTATACTGCTATTAGTTGGTGTGCACATACTGCTGGGTAGTTATGGCTGCCATTGTGTTCCGCCTCGTGTTAGTGGCATGCGGAAGTGCTGCTGCTTCGTTGTTATGTTGCCATAGTGATCAGCCAGCTTTCTTCTCCCGCAGTTTTCATTTCATCTCCTGCGCTGTGTACGAACAATCCTGCTCTATGTGTCTGTTACTATGGGAACCAGCTCCATTAGGGGCCTGTCACACCAGGTGATGTCGCCGGAGATGTCAGCGGCAACGGGCGGGAGCGCGCACGTTTTTGGCGCTCCGCCAGCGCTGCCATCACATGTTTAAATGCGGCGACACTTCCATCGACGCACCGGCGATCTGACAGGTGGCGTCGCCACTGGGGTGGCAGATAGCCGTCCCCCATTTACATGGGGCGATGTGTATACATCGCCCCAGAGTGGTCGTCTGGTTTCAGAGCGCTGCTCTGAAACCAGGCGACCTCTCAAATGCGTCGCCCTCGCCCATTCACATTAGGCGACGCATTGGCGATGTCGACGGCGATAGGCCACGCCCCAGCGTCACCTAAAAAATCGCCGCCGACATTGCCAGGTGTGACGGTACCCTGTCTCTTTAGTGGCTATCACATGTATTACAGCCTGTTCTTTTCTGAACTTACTTTACTTGAAGCTATAGTGTTTCTATCCAAACGTGTCTCAGTGCTATACAATAGTAAATTCAATATTAAAGTGACTATGTGCAATATAAACATCTTCTAAAATACTTATAGTTCCCCACCATCATGTTTTATTTTTTAATTTTTTTAAAAATTAATGTTTTTTTACCCCTTAATGTGTTCAGTCCCTCTAATTACAGGTTTCCACATATATGGTTTTCTCTGGGAGTAACTCCCCTTCTATAGTGTTTCCACATAACCTGAGGTTATTTTCTACAAAACTCAGTGTTCCTTTTTATATGTTTTCTGAAATGTTTTTTTTTTTTTAAATTTGTGTTTTTCTTAAAATTTATGTGTGATTTTTTTTATATCAAAGGTGTACCAAAAATAGTGAATATAAATATTTTTGTGCAATGTGATTGTATGTGCCTCTATGTGTGTAATATCTACATTTATATATAATCTGAGGTATGTAACCATTTGGACATACTTATTTTTTAACACCAACTCATGTACACACCATAATTTTAAGTTCCTTATATGATAAAATATGCTATTGCTTTCATTTGACCTGGCCTGCATGAGAACCATTGGTTTGAGCAGGAGTTAACCTGACCCGCTATTGATATTATTGAAGCAAGGGTGTGACATCACCACAGGCTCTTCAGCCACCAGAAGGGGGCTGTCACAATCCTGCAGCCGGCGGAAGGTAAAGTATCCTCTGGGAGGAATTTTTTTTTTTCACATACCAGAGGGGAGAGGACAGGGGGGAGGATAGAGGAGAGCAGAGATAGAAGAGGGACAGACAGGGAGTGACAGGGACAGACAGGGTTAATTATGTACTGAGCACTGCCTCTGGGCATGCTCAGTACATAAGTATGGAGTAGACATCGGATCCGAGTTCAACTTGGATCCGATGTCAATAGGCTCCCATGTCATCGTGGCTCGCATCGGATCCGAGGTTGTCCGATTTCATTCTCAGACACAAAAACGCAGCAGGCTGCGGTTTTTTTGTCCGTACTTAAATCATACAGGATTGGATGGTGCCAAAATCGGATGGCAAAAGGCACACATCCGATCCAATCCGAGCCCCATAGGGATACATAGGATCCGATTTCGGATCCGAGTGTATCCATTTTGAAACGGATACACTCAGATGACCGAAAATCGTGATGTGAAACCGGCCTAAGGAGAATGTTTCCATAGGCTCATCTACTTAAATGTCAGCTTTAACAAAGATTTGCTATATTCTTCATATTATAAAAAATACATTTGAATTGAACCCATCCTGGTGTCTTGTGTTGTTCTGGGGTCACTAGTGGAAATATTGATCTTAAAGGAGTTATCCAGGTATCCAGAATTCTATAAACATGACTGATTTCTTTCAAAAACAGCGCCACCCCTGTCTACAGGTTGTATGTGATATTGCAGCTCAGCTTATTTGAAGGGAATGGGCCTATGCTGTAATACAACAT
This sequence comes from Allobates femoralis, assembly GCA_033576535.1. NCBI lineage: Eukaryota > Metazoa > Chordata > Amphibia > Anura > Aromobatidae > Allobates > Allobates femoralis. Next base: position 535,175,164 of record JARQOC010000004.1, on the reverse strand, counting down.
GTCACCTGTACACAGGGGTGGCGCTGTTTTTGAAAGAATGTAGCAAAGTTTTATTAATCCTGGATATCCCCTTTAATGCCTTGTAAGTTCTGCTTGATAATTGGCTACAAATGTAGGAATTAAGGAGGTCCCTAACTCTAATTACTCCCATCATGAACATGTGAAGACTGAAGCCTGCGGGGGGCGCTCCTGCTGCTATTATATGGCTATTACTTGTATTTTATAACTTTCACCACTCAGCGATTTTTCATTTTTGTTTTTTCCTCACCTCTTCCAAGAGCCATAACTTTTTATTTCTCCTTCCACATAGCCATATGAGGGCTTATTTTTTTGCAGGATGAGTTGTACTATTGAATGACATCATTCATTCTACCACAAAGTGTACTGGAGAATGAGAAAGAAATTCCAAGTGCTTCGAAATTGCAAAAAAAATGTGCAATTCCACAATTTGTTTTTAGTTTTTTATTCATCATGTTAAATATATGGTAAAAGTGATTGCATAAGTAGATTATCTGGGTCAGAATAAGAATATACTGAACGTTTTTTTTATTTCAATCATAAAACCCCCCCAGAATTTTCTATAGAAAAAAATAAATAAAAATTAGCTGTATTCGCCATCTTTCTAGACCCATGATGTTTTAATTTTTGAAGACACAGGGCTTTGTGAGGGCTTACTTTATGTGCCCTGAGCTGACATTTTTACTGATATCATTTTGAGTCAGATACAACATTTTGATCGCCTTTTATTGCATTGTATTGTAACAACGTGGTGGCCAAAAAACATAATTCTGGCGTTTTTATTTTTTCCCGTTACGCCATTTACCAATTGGATTACTTCACTTCATATATTGATAGCTTAGATTCTTATGAACACAGCGATACCAAATGTGTATTTTTACTTTTTTTTTTTTACTTTTTTTATTGCCATTTTCAGCTCCGCTCCTTAGGGTACCGTCACACCTGGAGATATCGGCGGCGATTTTATAGGCGACGCAAGGGCGTGGCCTATCGCCCGCCAACATCGCCGGTGCATCGCCTAATGTAATGTGTAATGCGATGTCTTAGAGTGGTCGCCTGGTTTTCTCAGCACTGCTCTGAATGGTGACGGCGATGTTACAGGCGATGGGAGCCATAGGTTCCCATGTTACTGGATAGCCGCTGGGGTTTTTGGACACCCCAATGGCGATGGCGCCTGTAACATCGCTGGAGCATCGCCGGAGGTATCGCCGCATGTAAACACGCGACGGCGGTGGGGCGCCAAACGTGTGTGCGCCCCCGAGCGTCGCTGGAGATATCTCCGGCGAGGTGTACTGGTGTAACAGTACCCTTAGAGGGTGGGGGCCCTGGGCAACTGCCCAGTCTGCCCCCCCCCTAACGCTGGCCCTGCCTGTTGGTTGTATGTATCTAACAATGATCAATCTTTGACTTTAGGCCTGGTCTGTCTGATTTTATTCTGTCTCCTCTTTTTCTCTACAGAGATGTTATTTTAAACAATAAAATTATTTTCATTTTTATGTATCTGAATGTCTCACGTCCATTTTTCCCATTGATATATATTGTTAGGAAGCATACTACTATTGCAGTGACCTGTTTAGGTGTTTTTCTGATATTTGGGCTGTAGTTGACAGTGTTGTTACTTTGATATTCTAAGTTACCGTAACTCATAAACCTTCAAATATTTACCAAGCAGATTATAATCCATATAGTGTTACGGGAAATATTATTTCTGACTAAGGAACTCCGTTCATTTCCAGGTTGTAGAGAACATTCTGTAATACGTTCAATCTACCTTCCACCAAGAGACCAATGGTCAGACTTATGGAAGAGCCAGCAGTCCTGGGCCGGCTGCAGCCTGCTATTTCAAGGCTGGGGAGGGCCAATAACTAGCGATGAGCGAGCTTTCCCCCAACATGTTCGCCAATTTCAAATTCAGCATGAAAATTTCAGATTTGGTTTGGGATCAGGAACACGAGCAGTTTCACAAAAAAAAAATAGCAAACTCATCTTTGTTTGTTTACTGATCAAATAAAAAAAAAAACATTACTGCGTTTGATGTTTTTTTCTACCTTCTGACTGTGTAGGGCAGGATGTGTTTTTGGCGCCCTGTGCAAGGTAAGCCACAGAACCAACTAGTTCACTAAAGGTACCTTTACACACCGCAACTTTTGGCGGCAATCGGAGGCAACCGAACGTGCGCGTGCAAGTCTTACACGGTTGCCTCTGAATGCCGAAGGCGCATTTACACGCCGCAATTGTGCCCTCAACCTAAGGGGATGTGTCATTCCGGAAGTTCCCACACCAACATTGGGAAACATCCGTTTGACTCCTGATGCTGCTTCACACGCCGCAATCCCCAAAGGAATGTGGACGTACATGTTCAGCACGGCAAGAACATAGGCGTGACAGACTTGTGTATTCTGCGCCCCAAACACGCTGATTAGACAACGCAATAGCGTCATGATTGGCCAGCCTGCGGCTAATACATAAAGCCATTGCAATTGTGTAGTGTGAATGGACTGCTCTTCAAATATGTCGCCCTGTGAAGGGACAGCCAATGGTAACACAGTTGCCACCACCAATCATCGCTGATGGGGCACGGTGTCCAGCACGCCGTGGCGTGCCTCCGGGAAATCAGTAGGCGACGCTGATTCCAATGCTCTGATATCGCAACCAGGAGAAACTTTCAAAATCACCACCGGGTTCCACAATTACACGCCGCAATTTCGTAGCAATTTCAGGGCAATGGTGACAGAACTCCGGATTGCCTCTCAGTTTCTACACACCTTTACACGCCACAACTTTTGGTGGCGATCGGAGGCAACCGAACGTGCGCGTGCACGTTTTTTCACGGTTGCCTCCGAACGCCGAAAGCGCTTTTACACTCCGCAATTGCGCTCTCAACCCAATAGGATGTGTCGTCCTGGAAGTTCCCATACCAACATTGGGAAACATCCGGTTGACTCCTGACGCCGCTTCACACGCCGCAATCCCCAAAGGAATGTGGGCATACATGTTCAGCGCGGCAAGAACATAGGCGTGACAGACTTGTGTATTCCGCGCCCCAAACAGGCTGATTAGACAACGCAATAGCGTCATGATTGGCCAGCCTGCGCAGAAAGGCTGGCTAATACATGACACCATTGCAATTGTGTAGTGTGAATGGATAGCTCTTCAAATATGTCGCCCTGTGGTAACACAGTACCCACCACCAATCATCGCTGATGGGGCGCAGTGTCCAGCACGCTGTGGCACGCCTCCGGAAAATCAGTAGGCGACGCTGATTCCATCCCTATCACCCCTTCACACGCCGAAACCTGGGAAATTCACCTTCAGGGTTGCGTCTGGTTTTTGAATAATGCTCTGAAATCGCAACCGGCAGCAACTTTCAAAATCACCACCAGGTTCCACAAATAGACGCCGCAATTTCATAGCAATTTCATAGCAACGGTGACGGAACTCCGGATCGCTTCTCAGTTTCTACACTGTAGTTGCGGCGTGTAAAGGTGCCTTTAGGGATTTCCACATCTGGTACTCACATACACCCAACACCTTCCACTCCAGGCCTGTAGGGGAAGCTCCACTGGTTGCTGTTAAGCCAGATCCCCAATAAATACAGGTGCTGGGGGCGGAGTTAGCCAGAGTGTGCAGTTGCTAGGAGAACTGTGAAGTTCAGCTCAGAGCCTAGTGAGCTAAACTGGTTGCCGGAGCCGAGCTAGGCCCGAGATCAGTGCACCACCAGAGCCAGTGTGAGTCCAGAGAGAGTGAGGACGACTGGTAGAGGTGAGGAACACTAAAGTGCAGAGGAGCCATCCCGGCTCACCCCAGGAGAACAGCGGTCACTGGAGTCCGAGTCTGCAAGGGAAAGAGGTCAGCCCAGCAGAGAATCCCAGGAGGTTTAGCTTCCCGGACACCTGTAGCACCCACATTTCAGAGCCAGGAGCTGCAGGAGAGATAGCGGTAGCCAAGCGAGAGCCCTCAGTGCAACAACACGAGTGTGAGAAAGCAGGAAAGGTCAAGCCAGGTCTCATACAGCCAGACTGAAGACAAGGGAGCAGAACAAGGAGACCTATAACTCACTCGGTGAGGAAGTCCCAAGGTATGTCCTTCAGCCCTGGATGTGTACCTGGAGAACCATCAGTAAAGGTACCGGAAAGACTTTGTGTGAGTGTCCATTACTCCGGCCTGTCCCTCACAGCAAAGACTGTGCAGCCCCATTCCAACCGCGCTGCCCTATTTCACCATTATTACCCTACAGCCCCGGGGAACCCGCTCTTCCTGTAGAGAGCTACAATACCTTGCTGCCACCCATCACCCTGGAGGTCCCAGCAATGCCGGTGCCATCACCGGACTTACAGGTGGCGTCACGACTGATGATAACTTTAATGCTTGTAAATTTTCCCTTTTAATTTTGTCACCAGAGACACAGACTCAGACTCAGACACCGACCACCCGTGACATCCCCATACCAGTATGCCCGAGATCAGAGTACCCCAAGCCCTTGGTGCGAGACATATTTGATGAGAGATGGGGGTGGGAAGAGGTCAGAGAAGGGTCAGATTCCATTTTTTTTCCCGGCATTTTCTGTGTGGATGTTCCTGGTAGGCAGTCAATAAGGGCGCATAAAACACCCACAAGTTGAAGACATAAGGGCTTGTGTCATTGACTGCCAAAGTCACATATCCCTCAAGATATAAGCAGCGTCCTTTTGCCTTTGTCACCTTTCTCAGAGTGTGACTGGTTAGGGACAGTGCTACTGCTACTAAGTGGTGCTCCATCCATGTTACACAAATACAGTGGGTACGGAAAGTATTCAGACTCCTTTACATTTTTCACTCTTTGTTTCATTGCAGAAATTTGGTAAATGCAAAAAAGATTTTTTTTCTCATTAATGTACACTCTGCATCCCATGTTGACTGAAATAAAAAGCAGAAATGTAGATATTTGTGCAAATGTGTTAAAAAAGATAAGCTGAAATATCACATGGTCATAAGTATTCAGACCCTTTGCTCAGTATTGAGTATTTGCACCTTTTGAGCTGGTACAGCCATGAGTCTTCTTGGGAATAATGCAACAAGTTTTTCACACCTGGATTTGGGGATCCTCTGCCATTCTATCTTGCAAATCCTCTCCAGTTCTGTCAGGTTGGATGGTGAATGTTGGTGGACATCCATTTTAGGTCTCTCCAGAGATGCTCAATTGGGTTTAGGTCAGGGCTCTGGCTGAGCCAGTCAAGAATGGTCACAGAATTGTAAGGCCACGTGCACACATTGAGTATTTGATGAGTTTTTTACCTCAGGATTTGTAGCCAAAATCAGGAGTGGATGATTAAATACAGAAGTGGTGCAGGTCTTTCTATTAGACTTTTCCTCTGATTGTTCCACGCCTGGTTTTGTCTACAAATCCTGAGGTAAAAACTCAGCAAATACTGAACGTGTACACTTGGCCTTATGAAGCCACGCATTTGTTATTTTAGCTGTGTGCTTAGAGTCGTTGTCTTGTTGGAAGGTGAAACCTCGGCCAAGTCTGAGGTCCAGAACACTCTGGAAGAGGTTTTCATCCAGGATACTTCTGTACTTGGGCTGCATTCATGTGTCCTTCAATTGCAACCAGTCGTTCTGTCCCTGCAGCTGAAAAACACCCCCATAGCATGATGCTGCCACCACCAAGTTTCACTGTTGGGATTGTATTGGGCAGGTGATGAGCAGTGCCTGGTTTTCTCCACACATACCACTTAGAACGTTTTGGTGATAATTCTATCTTCGTCTCATCAGAAGAGAGGATCTTATTTCTGAGTCTGTTAGTCCTTCGTGTGTTTTTTTGCAAACTATGTGGGCGTTCATATGTCTTGCACTGAGGAGAGGCTTCCGTCGGGCCACTCTGCCATAAAGGCTAGACTGGTGGAGGACTGCAGTGATAGGAGAAAGGTGACTTTGTGGAACTATCTCCATACTGCATCTCTGGAGGTCAGCCACTGTGATCTTGGG
>JARQOC010000004.1:535093302-535169080 GCA_033576535.1 Allobates femoralis | reverse complement strand
TCCTTGAGACTGGCTTCCTAGCCCGATTCATAGTGGCAACCACCGTAGGGGAAAAACCCCTGGATGTCAGCAGCCAGGCCTCAAGAGCCATGCAGTCAATCTGAGGGCCTTGGAATTGAGGTGGAAGAATGGGCCTTGCGCGAGTAAATCTGCGCGGTCTGGAAGAGCCCACCTGTGTCCGCCTGACAGCTGCCATAGGTCCGGGTACCAGGACCTCCTGGGCCAATCTGGAGCCACTAGAATGGCGACCCTGCACTCCGACCTGATTTTCCACAGCACCCTGGGAATCAGAGCCAGAGGCGGGAACACATACGGCAGATGAAATCTGGACCAAGTCAGGACCAGAGCATCCGCTCCCAGAGATTGGGGATCCCATGACCTCGCCATGTATTGCGGCACCTGATGATTCAGCCGTGAGGCCATCAGATCCACGTCCGGAGTGCCCCATCTGCTGCAGATGTCCTGGAAGACGTCTGGATGAAGGGACCACTCTCCGGCGTCCATCCCCTGCCGGCTCAGAAAGTCGGCCTCCCAGTTTTCGACCCCTGGGATGTGAACTGCGGAGATCAGGCAGTTGTTGTCCTCCGCCCAGAATAGGATGCGGTGGACTTCGGCCAGAGCCTCTGCACTCCTGGTTCCTCCTTGATAATTTATATAAGCGACGGTCGTCGCATTGTCGGACTGAACCCGAATGGGTTGTCCTGAGAGGAATCTCTGAAACGCCAGGAGTGCCAGATAGACCGCCTTGATCTCCAGCACGTTGATCTGCAACGCCGACTCCGACCGAGTCCAGAGACCTTGGGCCCTGTGGTGTAAGAACACCGCTCCCCAGCCCTTCAGACTGGCGTCGGTGGTCACCACTAACCATGACGGTTTGATGAAGGACCGGCTCCGAGACAAATGGAGTGGCTGTAACCACCACTGCAGGGAATCTCTGGTCGGTTGGGAAAGGGTCACCAGCCGATTCAGAGAAATCGACCTTTTGTCCCACCTGCGGAGGATCTCCAGCTGGAGAGGACGGAGGCGAAATTGTGCAAAAGGCACCGCCTCTATTGCTGCCACCATGCGCCCTACCAGCATCATCAACACCCGTAGGGATGATTGTGGCGACAGGAGGACTGCTTGCACTCCTGATTGAATCGCCATCTGTTTGACTCTTGGCAGAGACACCAGGGCTGAGGCTGTGTTGAAGTCCATGCCCAAATATGTCAAAGACTGGGTCGGAACTAGAGTTGACTTCTGAATATTGAGGAGCCAACCGAACTGTTCCAGAGACCGCATGGTCACATCCAGGCTCTCTTGACAAAGGTGTTCTGATGGCGCCCTGACCAGTAGGTCGTCTAAATATGGAATGACGGCATGTCCCTGCACGTGCAGGAGAGCCATCATAGAGGCCATCACCTTTGTGAACACCCGCGGTGCCGAGGCCAACCCGAACGGCAACGCCACAAATTGGAAGTGTTCTTCCCCCACTGCGAATCTCAGCCAGCGCTGATGAGCTGGTGCAATGGGCACGTGAAGGTAAGCGTCTCTGATATCTATGGACACCAGGAAGTCTCCCTGTGATACAGCCGCGATCACGGAGCGCAGTGATTCCATGCGGAACTTCCGAACCAACACGTGATGGTTGAACAACTTCAGGTCCAGCACCGGGCGGAAGGATCCGTCCTTCTTCGGGACGATAAAGAGGTTGGAGTAAAAACCCCTGAACCTCTCTCCGGAAGGCACCGGTATCACCACTCCGTCTCTGCGTAGACCCTCCAACACCAGGTAAAAAGCCTGAGCCTTTTCTGGCGATGGGACCGACCGATGGAATCGGGATATCGGTTTTGACGTCAGCTCTATCCTGTAACCTCGCGAGACCACGTCTCGAACCCACTGATCTTGAACGTGAAGTAGCCATTTGTCCTGAAAGCGAGACAAGCGGCCCCCCACTTGTGGGGAGGTAGGAAGGGAGAGCGAGTCATGCAGAGGCGGGTTTGGGGGTGGCAGCTGCCGCCCCCGCCGGCTTCTTTGGACGACTCTTAGAGCGCCACTGAGAAGCGGGCTTTCCCCCTCGGTCCGTGCGAGCGGACGGTGCTGATGACTGTGAGCTGGAACGAAAGGACCACTGTTTTGGGTTCCTTTTAACGGTATACCGTGGCTTAGGCTTATTCTGCGGTATCTTAGACTCAGCAGAATCCTTTATCAGCTTGTCCAGTTCGGTGCCAAAAAGCCTGTCACCAGCGAACGGAAGATTCTGCAAAATCTTCTTGGATGTGGTATCTGAGTCCCAAAGACGCAGCCACAACAATCTGCAGATCGCTATAGCATTGGCCGAAGCCACAGCTGAGCGAGTGGCAGTTTCCAGAGTCGCCGTCCTGGCGTAGTCCGCATAGGCCCTTGCCCTCTCGGTAAGTGCCAGGACCTCTGGACTGGATCTTGCCAGGTCAGAGATACCATCCAAGCACGTAGTAATCGCTTGCAAGGTCCAGACCGTGGCAAAATTAGGGGCAAAGGAAGACCCCACAGCCTCATAGGAAGACTTGGCGAGTTGCTCAACCTGTCTATCCGTCGCATCCTTCAGCGAGGAGCTGTCAGAGGCAGAGAAAAGGGAGTGTGCAGCAATCCTGGTCATGGAAGCGTCCACCTTCGGGGACTGCGACCACTCCTGAAGCACCTCCTGGGGGAAGGGGAAGCGATTGTCCTTGGGTTTACGGACATAACGCCGCCCAGGATGTAACCTGGGAGCTCTAACCACCCTTCCAAAATTCGTGTGGTCCATGAAGGAGCCACTTGGTCTAGCCTCAGGACGCAGCCATTGATAGACCTCCTTCGGGTGCACCGTCACCTCCTCAGGGGGTGTCACGAGACGTAAGGTCTCGTTGATAGAGGACACCAGATCCTCCACCCCGTCTGGAGGTTCAGATATAGACACAGACCCGAAATTTGAACCCCCATCATCGTCCTCCCCATCAGAGGAACGCTCCTCCTCAGAGAGAGCCTGGAGCTCGGGTGACTCCTCACGACGAGCCCGCTTAAGGGGTCTCACAGCAGAAGAGAGAGACACCCGGGGGTAACTGGACGGAGTAGCTGGGCTATCCAGCCTCCTATTAAGTGCCTCCAGGGATTGCGACATGGAGGACAGTTGGGACAACAGAGATTCATTGATCTTATTCTGAGTCTCCCATGGCCCTGAGATCACCTGAACCTCAGGGTATAGCACCGGAGCTGCTGACTCAGCAGTGTCAGTCCGGGCCTCTGGGCGTCCGCAGTTATTGCAGGACCCCTCCACCAGTGTTCCATTGCATGTAGCACAGGTAATGGTGGTCTCTGCCGCCCTAGCAGCACGTTTCCCAGCTGAGGACATCGCCACAGTAGGGGAAAATAAGCCAAATTGCAGACAACAAAACCGGGAGTCCCGGTGGCTTACCGACCGCAGTAAAGCGGTACGAGGAAGCGGTGTGTGTGTGTGACCTCCGCGACGGTTTCCGGTCTCCCCTGGAGTGCAGGCGCACGCTGCATACAGATCCCAACCGGGAAGTGAGGGTAAAGATGGCCGCCGACAGTGAAACTGTGGGCGGCGCCGAAAACACGCGGGAAACACACACACACGCCCATCGATGACGTCACCGCACGGGCTGCTTCCCATCCTCCAAGCAGCCTCAGCATGAAGGTGCCGGAGCCCGCAGCGCGGGAAATAGTGTAAAATACTATACACAGACTGCACACAAACAAACATCCGCAGCCCACGGCCTCAGCCCCTGTGACACACAGGGCGGTCAGCCAGGGTGACCCCAGCACAGGGTACACCCGCAGATCCGCGGACCCGAGGGTAACGCGCGGTCTGAGTGCCAGGCCACATAAAGTGACAGACACTACCCCCAGGCACACAGGAGACACCGAGTGCCTCAGTGCCGGTCCGGTCTGTAAGCACCATTTAGGGAGGCCTCGGACGGGGGTTCAGCACCAGTCCGGAGTGTAAGCACCATTTAGGGAGGCCTCGGACTGGGCTGGCTCCAGTCCGGTCTGTAAGCACCATTTAGGGAGGCCTCGGACGGAGCGGAGCTGTGCAAGGCTCCCATCTCCCACTCTCCAGAGCCCCCCGGAGAGGGATGGAGAGGAGCGCGACAGCGTACCGGGAGGACACAAAGTGTCCAGGCCCAAGGCCCTCCGGTACCTCCACCTGCGTGTTCCACAAGGGTGAGCGGGGAGGCTGTCGCAGGTCCCGACCGGAACCATTTTACCTTATCTTCAGACGCCATCACGTAAGCTGTGAGAATGCAGTGAAGTGCAAGCAAAGCGTGATCCTCCGAGCACACTAAGTTTAAAACTGAGGATGTTCCCTGCGGTAGGGGTTTATAAGCGGAGGAGGCGGTGTCTACAAACTTGTAGTACCTAGTGTGACCTCCGGAGGGCAGTGCCCTAAACCCCATTGTCTGGGTCTCCCATTATGATGACCAGAAAATATTATCTAAGACAAAATACTGTATGCTTCTTTCTCTGCCAGAATTGATCAGTCATTATCAATATTCTCAATTCTGAGGTACAATACAAAATAATATTGTGGTACCATGTTAGCCAGAAAAATCGATGTAAATACTTAAGTCCCAATAAAATTTAGAAAAGGATTCTAGGAGTGATACCTTTATTGGCTAACCAGAAAAATTATATCTGTAAGCTTTCAGAGCTCAAAAGGCAACTTCATCAGAAAATAATACAAATGAATTACTGAGACATTTAAATAGATATTACAACAGGACATGAGGTGATGCTAAGTAGAGATGGGCTAAGGAAATTAAATTAAGGTCTTTTGTTACTGATGCAGATGAGGTGGCAGTGGTCTTTGACAGATCTCAAGACCTTTTTGTGAAGGTGTGAACTGTGTCCATGTAATGACTCATGAATCCAGGTGTCAAATTGAGTCCCACTGTTACTCAACACAAATCAGAACTATAAAATCATGGACCTTTTTTCATGGACATCCAATGTGGTGTACATAAATGATACAATGTATAAGGTGCACTGCAGGGACATACATCAGGGAAACAAAGCAAAAATTAAAAAACAAGGATGAATCTACATAGACATAGGCCTTGTTCACACATATCAGCTTTTTTGACCATCTCTGCCTTTTTTGGGCTGTTAAAAGAAACGCAGGTGTGTTAACGCAGGGTGCATTTGAGTGTACATGCTTTTTTCAGCTCCACTTGCGTTTTTGTTCCCCAGTCCAAAAAACGCTGCATGCAGGGGTTGTTTCCAAAAACGCATGCCTTTTTTTAACATGGGTCCCTATGGGAAATGCATGCGTTAACGCAGGGCACATATAGGCACCTGCGTTAACGCATGCGTTAACGCTAGCGTTTTTAAAAGGCTCTTTGAGGCACCCTGCATTAACGCTTGCGTTTTTGCCTGCATTTTTGATGAAAAAATGACAAAGTCCAAAAGGTATTCTAATCCTTTCAGACACACAAGGGACATTTTTTGGCACTCTTAAAAAACGCATGTGGTTTTAGGAGTGCTAAAAAAAACGCAACTTGTGTGTGAACATGGCCATACAATAAAAAATGAGCTTGACGTGCCTGTAGAAATAAACTTCTCTAGACCTGGACACAACATGGCAGACTTAAAATTTCTAATATTAAACGGTCACTTTAAAAATGACTAAGGCTAGGGTCACATTTGCATGCGTTTTTTAAGATGCTTTTTTGCAGCCTGCGTGTTTGGGCTGCATTTTTGCTGTTAGGTGTGGAGTAGCCTAAAAAAATGCATGCAAACACGCATGCTACCATTTAGTGCCTTGCAAAAATACATGCCTTTCCCATAGGGCCCCATGTAAAAAAAATGCATGCTGCATTTTTTGGTGCTGAGCCAAAAACGCATCCCAAAAACGCATGGCACTTTAGACATGCGTTTTTGCTATTGGGGCATGTGGTTTTTTTCTTTGGTGGCCTATGGATGCGTTTTTGCAAGCGTTTTCACAAAACGCAAGTGTGAAAAATGCATGGAAAATCTGCAAGTGTGACCCTAGTCTAAGAAAGAAAAATCTGGGAATTCAAACTCATAAGAATATTCCAATCACTAACCATGGGACTCAATTTGACACCTAGATTCATGAGTCATTACATGGACACAGTTAACACTTCCACAAGAAGGTCTTCAGATCTGTAAAATACCACTTCCACCTGCATCAGTAACAAAGAAATGTGTTTAATTTCCTTAGCCCATCTATACTTAGCATCACCTCATGTCCTGTTGTAATACCTATTTAAATGTCTCAGTAATTCATTTGTAGTATTGTCTGATGAAGGGGCCATGTGAGCTCTGAAAGCTTACAGATATAATTTTTCTGGTTAGCCAATAAAGGTATCACTCCTAGAATCCTTTTCTCATTTTTTTGGGAACTTAATTATGTAAATCAATTCTGAGGTCAATTCTGTATACAGTGAAAACTTTCCCATTACTGATATAGGAATGGCAGTTGTTACTGATGAGATGCTATGTAGATAAAAGAGGGAGGAGGGGGCGGAGCTCTGCCTCTAGCTCCTCTCTTTGACCATAGCTCCTCCCACCTCCCATCATCATGGAATCTCATCTTATAGGTTCTACTTTTCTGTTTACTCCGTGTACCCGCAATGTATTCTTCTGGTATTCTGACCCCTGAATTTTACATGACTACTCCCTGTATCTACGATGTGCAATCCTGGTATCATGACCCTGGACTGTTACCTGACTACACTTCCTGATATCCACAACGAGCTCTCCTGGTATCCTGACCCTGGACTGTTACCTGACTACACTTCCTGGTATCCACAACGAGCTCTCCTGGTATCCTGACCCTGGACTGTTACCTGACTACACCTTCTGGTATCCACAACACGCTCTCCTGTTATCCTGACCCTGGACTGTTACCTGACTACACCTTCTGGTATCCACAACACGCTCTCCTGTTATCCTGACCCTGGACTATTACCTGACTACACCTCTTGGTATCAACAACACGCTCTCCTGGTATCTGACTCCAGATCATCCAAATATTCAATCTCCAGACTTGCCCATGAATAAGTGACTAGCATCAAATTCGTAAACTTGACCTCAAACTTTATTGATATCTAATAAAACTTGAAATATGCACTATGTGACATCTTGTATACTAGAGGTATATTATAAGTAGCTAATCACTACTGAACTAAGATTTACTGCACCATAATGTTTTTATTCTGTGGTAAAGAAACCTTTTGCAATACTCCTTTGTTTCTCATGCCTATCAAACATTTACTTTATGCATTTCAACTGGCCAACTCATCATCAGGGTCATTTTACCTCCATAAGATAATATGTTTTACTGCTGTGTTTCTTCATTATTTTGTATGTGCAATTGATGACAGCCACAAGTATAGTGCCAATTTCCCAATTATTTAATCTTTTAATGCATATCAGTAAAGCTTAAAGGATTGATATAATTTTTTCCTTAGGAGCTTTGGAAAACTGATAGTTTGCAGAAAGCAATCTGACAGTTTGGGGTGCAGTGATCCATTGGACCACTGCGCCCGAGCTGTCAGATTGCTTTCTGCAGCTCAATCCCTATACAGGGGGATCCCCGTGCATGCAGATTGAGCTGCAGAAAGCGATCTGACAGCTTGGGTGCAGTGATCCACTGTATGGGGATTGAGCTGCAGAAAGCAATCTGACAGCTCGGGCGCAGTGGTCCACTGGATCACTGCACCCCAAACTGTCAGATTGCTTTCTGTAGCTTGATCCCTATTCAGGGGGATCCCCTTGCATGGGGATCAAGCTGCAGAAAGCGATCTCACAGCTCAGGCGCAGTGATCCAGTGGATCACTGCTCCCAAGCTGTCAGATCGCTTTCTGCAGCTCAATCCGCATGCAGGGGGATTCCCCTACATGGGGATCAAGCTGCAGAAAGCGATCTGACAGCTCGGACTGCAGTGATCCAGTGGATCGCTGCAGATTGCTTTCTGCAGCTCAATCCCCATGCAGGGGGATCAGGCTGCAGAGTAGCAATCTGACAGCCCACACTGCACCCGTGCTGTCAGATTGCTTTCTGCAGCTCGATCCGCATGCAGGGGCTTTGGGCTGCAGAGTAGCAATCTGACAGCCTGGGCGAAGTGATCCACTATGAGGATCACTGCGCCCGGGCTGTCAGATCGCTTTCTGCAGCTCGAGTCCCATGCAAAGGGATCAGGCGCAGTGATCCACTATGTGGATGCAGGGGGAACATGCTGCAGTGAAGTAATCTGACTGCCCTGGTGCAGTGATCCATTATGTGATCACTGTGCCAGAGCTGTCAGATCACTTCAATGCAACGTCGGGTCACCTGACCCAAGCCTCAGAGATCATGTGATCTCTGAAACTTGGGTTTGCACAGTGATGTTGCACTGTATGGCAATGATCTGCCATACAGTGCATCATCACTATGACACCAGAGACTGCAACAAGAGGACACTTAATTCCTTTGCTGCAGTCTCTGGATTTAGCAGAGGCGATCGAGCGTCGTGGGACCTTCGTTGTGGACTACGTCGGAGGCGATCGAGTGTCGTGGGACCATTGTTGTGGACTACGTCGGATCTTTTTATAATAAAGATGGAGTCCGAATTTTGTTTGTGTTCTTTTTTTCAAATAAAAACTCTGTGTGGTGTATTTTTTGACTATTTACTAGAGATTCCTAGTGGCCGGGTCTAACATTAGCCCGACATTATGAATCTCGGGCTTAGTGCCAGCTGCCAATAAAAAAAACTGGCATTAACCCCTTTATTACCCAGTTTGCCAACAGCACCAGGGCAACTGGAAGAGTCTGGGTACAGCGCCAGAAAATGGCGCCTCAATGAATGTCGGCTGCGGGCTGCAATTCACGGCATGGGGGGCCCAGAATGCTTGGGCCTCTCCATGCTGAGGTTTCCAGCCCCCAGCTGCCTAGCTGTACCTGGCTGGACCAAAATTATGGCGAAGCCCCACGTAATTCTTTTATAGAATTAGTTCTATAAATAAAAAAAAAAAGGCTTCACTGTATTTTTGGTTGCCAGCCAGGTACAACGAGGCAGCTGGGGGTTGGTTGCAGTCTGTAGCTGCCAAGTTGTACCTGGCTAGACCAAAAATATGGCGGAGCCCCATGTCATTTTTTTTCTAGAATTAGTCCTAGAATTAAAAAAAAAGGCTTTGCTGTATTTTTGGTTGCCAGCCATGTACAACTTGGCAGTTGGCGGCCTGGAATCCTTAGCGTGGAAAGACCCAAATGTTGTGGGCCACCCATGCTGCAAATTGCAACCCACAGCCACCCCAGAAAATAGCGCATTCATTAGAGGCGCCATTTTCTGGTGATGTACCTCAACTCTTCCAGTTGCCCTTGTGCTGGTGGCACAAAAGCTCTCCGTACGCAACATAGTGCCCGCTAACAAGTTGAATGGAAAATTAGCTCCAATTGTTGGTGGACAGTCGCGTATGGAGAGCCCCTGTGTGCCTAAACATTGGAGCTCCCCCACAAGTGACCCCATTTTGGAAACTAGACCCCCTAAGTAATCTATCTATATGCATAGTGAGCACTTTGAACCCCTAGGTGCTTCACAAATTGATCCGTAAAAAAAAAAAAGGACTTTTTTTTCCACAAAACGTTTGTTTATTCATTTTTCCGGATCAATTTGTGAAGCACCTGGTGGTTCAAAGTGCTCACTATGCATCTAGATAAATTCCCTGGGGGGTCTAGTTCCCAAAATGGGGTCACTTGTGTGGGTACTCCAATTTTTAGGCACACAGGGGCTCTCCATATGCGACATGGTGTCCGCTAACAATTCCAATTGTTAGCGGACACTGCGTCGCGTGTGGAAAGCTCCTGTGTGCCTAAACATTGGAGCTCCCCTACAAGTGACCCCATTTTGGAAACTAGACCCTTCAGGGAATGTATCTAGATGTATAGTGAGCTCTCCAATTGCGACAAGGTGTCCGCTAACAATTTGAATGGAAAATCAACTCAAATTGTTAATGGACACCATGTCACGTTTGGAGAGCCCCTGTGTGACTAAACATTGGAGTTCCCCCACAAGTGACCCCATTTTGGAAACTAGACCCCCCAGGGAACTTATCTAGATGGCCAGTGAGTATATTGAGCCCCCAGGTGCTTCACAAATCAATCGGTAAAAATGAAAAAAGAAATTGTTTGCGGAAAAAAAAGTACTTTTTCATTTTTATGGATCAATTTCTGAAGCACCTGGAGGTTCCAAGTGCTCACTATGCATATAGATAGGTTCCTTGGGGGGTCTAATTTCCACAATGGGGTCACTTGTGGGGGAGCTCCAATGTTTAGGCACACAGGGGCTCTCCAAACACAACATGGTGTCAACTAACAATTTGAGCTGATTTTCCATTCAAATTTTTAGCGGACACCATGTCGCGTTTGGAGAGCTCCTGTGTGCCTAAACATTGGAGCTCCCCCACAAGTAACCCCATTTTGGAAAGTAGACCCCCCAGGGAACCTATCTAGATAGGTGGTGAGCATATTGAACCCCCAGGTGCTTCACAAGTTAATCCGAAAAAAGAAAATATTTGTGGGAAAAAAAAGTACTTTTTCATTTTCACAGATCAATTTCTGAAGCACCTGGGCTTTCCAAGAGCTCACTATGCATATAGATAGGTTACTTGGGGGGTCTAGTTTCCAAAATGGGGTCACTTGTGGGGGAGCTCCAATGTTTAGGCACACAGGGGCTCTCCAAACGCAACATGGTGTCCGCTAACAATTTGAATGGAAAATCAGCTCAAATTGTTAGCAGACACCATGTCGTGTTTGGTGAGCCCCTGTGTGCCTAAACATTGGAGCTCCCACACAAGTGACCCCATTTTGCAAACTAGACCCCCCAGGGAACGTATCTACATGAATAGTGAGCATTTTTAACCCCAGGTGCTTTACAAATGGATCTGTGAAAATGAAAAAGTACTTTTTTTTCACAAAAATTTTCTTTTAGCCTAACTGTTTTCATTTTCACATGGGCAACAGGATAAAATGCATCCTAAAATTTGTTGGCCAATTTCTCTTGAGTACACTGATACCTCATATGTGGTCATAAACCACTATTTGGGCATATGACAGGGATCAGAAGGGAAGGAGCACCATTTCACTTTTTGAATGGAAAATTAGTTCCAAAAATTAAATTGCGCTCCCTCCCTTCTGAGCCCTGCCATGCGTCCAAACAGTGGTTTATGACCCCATATGAGGTATCAGTGTACTCAGAAGAAATTGCCCAACAAATTTTAGGATCCATGTTATCCTGTTGCTCATGTGAAAATGAAAGAATTGAGGCTAAAAGAACATTTTTGTTAGAAAAATTAAAATATCCATTTTTTGTTTCCACTTTTATTTAGTTCCTGTGAAGCACCTGAAGGGTTAATAATCTTCTTGAATGTTGTTTTGAGTAGCTTGAAGGGTGCAGTTTTTGGGATGGTGTCACTTTTGGGTGTTTTCTGTCATGTACACCCCTCAAAGGGACTTCAAATGTGATGTGGTCACTAAAAAAAAAGGATTTGTAAATTTTGCTGGAAAAATGAGACATTGCTGATGAAGTTTGAACCCTTATAACTTCCTACCAGAAATTTTTTTTTCCAAAATTGTGCTGATGTAAAGTAGACATGTGGGAAATGTTATGCATTAACTATTTTGTGTCACATATCTCTCTGGTTTAGCAGACTGAAAATTCAAAATTTGAAAATTGCTAAAATGTTTGCCAAATTTTTGATTTTTTCACAAATAAACGCAAAAATTATCGACCTAAATTTAATAGTAACATGAAGCCCAATATGTCACGAAAAAACAGTCTCAGAATCGCTAGGATCAGTTGAAGTGTTCCAGAGATATCACCTCATAAAGGGACACTGGTCAGAATTGACAAAAATGCCAAAGTCTTTAGGGTCAAAATAGGCTGGGTCATGAAGGGGTTAAAAAAAAAGACAGAAAAAAATCTTCCTCTAGAGCATGTTGCTTAAAAAAGACCTCTGACCCAAAAAGCATTGACTGTATACTATTTTAGTAATGACTTTACATGAGCCAAATGCAGATCAGAATTGAATAAGGAACCAGAAATATTAAAAAGGGACTTATGTTTCACCTTCTTATTGGACCTTTTTTCGGCTTCAGCTAAAAAACTGCAGCAAAACCGGCCGTCAAGCTTTTTGAAGAAAATACTCTGTGTGAAGCCATCTAAGGTAATGAATATGGTGGTGCAGATTCTTGTCCTCAGAAATCTGCAGCTACTGGAAAAAAACCTTCAGGGCAGTTTTTGTTACTTTATTTCTGATAATGTGTGTTTTCCAGATGTGTTGATTAATTAATTTTGAGAGGAATAAGATACAGGAGGTGCACCCCTAAGCATATTACCCATTGGTCTAGTGGGGGGGGGGTTGCTCAGATTATTGTACTAACCCTCCCATGAACTTGATTTGATGAAGGCAGGCATTACTGCTAAAACGCATTGTTATTAAACATCCTTGAGAGATGAGTGATGTGCGAGTGCACTGCCTGGTATGAAAAGTACGTGTGTGCAGCAGCACAGAAGCAATATAACTATGAAAAGGAGAGGAAGGAGCTTTTGTATAAAAGTGCACACAACCAATTGCAAGTGAAGAATTTTACATTTATTAGTGCGTGAAAAACAAAAAACCTTGATGGATTTTAAAAACTAAACTATTAAAAACATACACCTTCCGCCTCACAGAGCATGTGCAAAATAACCAGTACCCTGATGGGCAGTTATTGTTGGGGTACAATAAATACAATTTTTATATGGAGCAATGCTTATTAGTCAGAATCAAAGTTATTCCATAAGATAATTGTTGAGGATTAGACAAATCACAAAGGATTAGTACTTAGAACACCATAGTCGTAATACATGTAATCCATATGGCCCCGAAGGGTCCCATTTGCAATTAGACAAGAAGCAATTAGAATCTGGTGTAAGAATTGGTTACACAGCCTATGTGAATAGAGAGTCAGAATCCCCAGTGACTATAGTGAGACATATATAGTGATTCACTACTAATCACATGGGTTAACAAGATAAAACAGGAAGAACCATATGCAGCCAGAGCTCTCAAGTATTTTTAGTGTTGTACACCCCGGGTGTCAGAGCCCCCATGAAAGTACAGCCCATTAAAAATCCTGGGCATAACCCCATAATAAGTAGAGATTCCCACAGCAGGACACTATTGAGTAACAGGGTACACAATGCAAATCATATAACAATCATATTTGTAGGCAGAGAGCCCTGTACAGTAGTTGTAATCAATTATAGAACCATCCCTAGAGTGGTAAAATAATTCAGGGTGACCATTGAATCATAGAACCCTGTGAGAATACGGGTGCCACAGGTGGTATCTCATACAGCACTATATAGCCCATATACACTTTGTGCAGAATTATTAGGCAAATGAGTATTTTGATCACATGATACTGTTTATACATGTTGTCCTACTCCAAGCTGTATAGGCTTGAGAGCCAACTACCAATTAAGTAAATCAGGTAGAATGCATAGGGAGATGATCCATTTCGGTGGAAAAAAAACACAGCAATAATTGACATGCTGCAGATTTTCCCGAGCCAAAGACAATAGTTGATTTAACATAAAGGAATGTCCTTTCTTTATTTTTCACTCATTTAAAATCTTCTCCAGGATTTGGAAAAAGAAATCTGTGTACGGTAATTCCATGTGTATCATTGTTTATTCACACATTGCATCATTGTTTAATTTGTATCACGATTTGATGAAAATTGTGACAATTACAGTGCACCTCCTGTACTCTATGAAAACTGATTGTAGTATCTTTTGTTAAATGATCATTTACCTCAAATTTTACTGATCCAGATTGAGCAGCATCGAAGGCATTAAATAGATAATGTGCGTACATGCTTGCATCTGTGGATTAAAAAACAAAAGTTATTAAGCAATAAAAATAAAGCAATAATAAAATATGGCCGAAAGTGTTGGCACCCTTGAAATTGTTCCAGAAAATGAAGTATTTTTTCCAGAAGATTATTGCAATTGCATGTTTTGTCATACACATGTTTATTTTCTGGTATGTACAATAAAACTGAGGAAAAAAAAGGCAAATTTGACATAAATTCGCACAAAATCTCTAAAATGAGTTGAACAAAATTGTTGACTTTTTACAGAATGTATTTAACTCTCTATTCTGTATTTAAAGCCACATTGCCCTAGTTTATTCCACTAAGATCATTTCTTAATGCACCACCTGAAATTTAGAGTTCTTTCAGGCCTTCTACTATACATCTAATTACAGGATACTGAATCTACTGATGTATGTAAAGTGCTATGGAACTAATAAAGCTATATAAATTAATAAACATTATTATTATCTTACAATCTGAATCTTGTGTTTTCTTTCTTTTTTTTTCTTTTTTTTTTACACTCACCGAGGGGGTGTTGCAGTGGTGGAGAGGACGTGCCAGAGGCAGGGTCCATGGAGTATGGGGGCAAGACTGCGGGACCGGAGCTGGGGATGTGTCGCGACAATGTCCAGTGGCAGCTACCATTTTCCTGTGTTCCTGCATGCATTGGAAAACTGCTCCTTGTGCTCTAGTGTCCAAGACTTACAGAAAATGGGCGCGAAGGCGGTCCATGTGCAGATCGAGATCCATGGCAATTTTCTGGAAGTCCTGGACACTCGAGCACAAGGAGCAGTTTGCCAATACATGCAGGAACATGGAAATATGGCGGCCATCACCGGACATTGCCGTGACACAGCCCCAGCTCTGATTCAGTCTTGCCCAATTGCCCACATCCTCCGGCGACTCTGCCTCCGGCATGTACAAGGTGATGGACATATATACCAGGATGGGGGCCATGTACCAGGTGAGGGACATATATACCAAAATGGGAGGTTATGTACAAGGTGAGGGACATATATAACAGGATGGGGGCCATGTACCAGGTGAGGGACATATATACCAAAATGGGAGGTTATGTACAAGGTGAGGGACATATATAACAGGATGGAGGGCCATGTACAAGGTGAGGGACATGTATACCAGAATGGGGGGGCATATAGCATAATTGGTGAGCATATATACAAAAATGGAGGACACATATACCAGGATTAGCGACATACAGGTGCACTTCAATGAATTAAAATGTCATCAAAAACTTAATTTTTTTCAGCAATTCAATACAAAAAGTGAAATGTATATATTATAGAGAGTCATTACAAACAGTGTGATCCATTTCAAGTGTTTATTTCTGTAAATGTTGATGATTATGGCTTACAGACAATGAAAACCCAAAGGTCATTATCTCAGAAAATTAAAGTAGGAAGGATGAAGGATTAAAAACCGCGCTGCCGTATTCCACGAGACATCAAAGGATGAATATAATATTTATTTATTAGTCGATGCGTGTCAGGGCTCCCTGAAATGCCCTGAAACATGGTAATATAATATTAATTTGTCCTGACGAAGGGGCCAGGGAGCCCTGAAATGCATTGACTAATAAATCAATATTATATTCACCCTTTGATGTCTCGTGGAATATGGCAGTGCAGTTTTTAACCCTTCATCCTCCCTATTCTATATGCATGACGCTGGGGACTGCAGCAGCCATGATATGCTTTTGTAGTGGTTGTGACTCTCACAACCACACAAGGTGAAGCCTCTGAAACCTATTTAGGTCATATTTTATCTCTCAGACCCTTCGTCCTCCCTGCTTTAATCTTCTGAGATAATGACCTTTGGATTTTCATTGGTTGTAAGCCATAATCATCAACATTAACATAAATAAACACTTGAAATATATCACTCTGTTTGTAATAACTCTATAATATGTGTTTCACTTTATGTATTGAATTACTGAAATAAATTAACTTTTTGATGATATTCTAATTCATTGAGATGCACCTGTACATACAAGGATGGGGACATATATTCTGATTATAACCCAGTGCAAATTATAAAGCAAAAAATACAGTACAGCAAAAATTATTATTTTGTTACCACTATTACCCAAGTCACCTCAACCCATATATTTTATATGCCCGTTGATTAATATTAGGTTTAGCAGTGCCCCCTTCTTCTTGAGTCCTGAACCAACTGTGAAAGGTAATTGCCTTTCATTAGTGCAAAAACCTGTTTTCTTTCCTGGACCTGAAGGATTCTGCTCCCCGATGTATTTAAGGGTAGTTGATGTGCCATAATTATGACTTCTCTTTGATTCACCACATCTGTTTGGATTATCAGGATATTTTCTGCCACTTCCATTATCGTTGGAGACTTATAACAAACCCCTATCAGTAATTTATTATTTTTCCCCCTCACCTTATCTCCACCCACAGGGACTCTACATTTTCATTAGCTTCACATATATTACCATGAAGGATGGGTTTTAGGGATGATTTTTTATATAAACAAACACCTCCTTCTTGCTTATTTGTATGATCATTCTAGAAAAGATGTATAGCTGTGTAAATTAACTGCCCAGTCATAGCTCTTGTCTGGCCATCTCTTTGTTATACCCAGAAGAAAAAGGTTTGGTACCGTGTTAGCCAGTTGAGAAGATGTTGATTGCTCTCAGTGTGAGAAACAAGACAAAAATCTTGTAGTTGTGATACCTTTTAATGGCTAACAAAAATAAAATAAATGATGTTAATGGCCAGAAAAATGCTCCGCTACTGGAAAATTGATTTTTTCGTGTCATTTTAGTTGTGCATGCATATATTTATAGTTTCATTCAATATCTTGTCATACCATGCCTGATGAAGAGACCTGAGTCTTCTCGATAGCTTGCCTTATAACATCATTTATTTTATTTTTGTTAGCCATTAAAAGGTATCACAACCACAAGATTTTTATCTTGTTTCTCACACTGAGAGCAATCAACATTTTTTGTTATCACCAACATATCATACATTTTTGTCCAACAATATTAACTCTAATTTCTCCATCTTGTTGGTGAGTCTTCTGGCATTAGTTTACATGCACTTTACTTATTTCTCTGTACCACTTTTCTTGCTTAGTGTATTAACTGTCCTAACCCCTCCTTCCACGCCACCCTCAATTTCATTATTTATGCCGAGGTCACTATCTGGACTATCCTCCTTTCCTGTACAGTAAATGCCCTCCCCCATCCTAGTTTAAACACTCCTCCAATCTTCTAGCCATTTTTGTCCCATCACAGTTGCACCCTCCGCAATGAGGTGTAGCCCATCCCTAGCTTAGAGCTTGCAGGCAACAGAAAAGTTGGCTCAGTTCACTGGAAATCCAAAACCCTACTTTATACACCATTTCCAGAGTCACTTATTTACCTCTCTAATCTGCCACTGTCTCTCTGGCATGGCATGTGTAAACCACCTTGGCGCTTCTTGCTTTAAGCCTACAGTGTAATTCCCTGAAACCATCTTAAAGGACCTTCCACCAACCTCTAACTTTGTCATTTGTGCCAATGTGCATCATGACCGATGGGTCCTTTTCAACCCCCAAGTGATCTGTCAACTCAATCCGCGATGTGGCGTACTTGAGCACCAGGAAAACAACATACTCTTCAGCGATCACTATCTTTGTGACAGGTTTCCCTATCTGTTCCCCTAATAATGGAGTCCCCCCACTATAAGTACCTACCTGGCCTTCTCTGCACTCCTATTTCCCCTCTTACTGAAACAGACACTGCTCCGCCTTTCAGAGGTCATGCCTTACTGCAGGAGTGGTACTCCTGTACTGACACCCCCATCATTTGCCAACTTAGCAAACTTATTGAGGTGTGCCAGATCAGGACTAGCCTCCTTGACACTTTTCCCTCTACGCTGCCTTCAGTCACTTAGCTTGTTTCCTCACTGCCCTGCAGCTCCATACTACAATTGATCCCCTCAGTGAGTAGCAGACTCCTTTCCATATTGTCTATGGATCTCAGTGTTGCCAACTGTTCATTTAGATCCACAACATGGGTTTTCAAATGCACAATGTGCTCACATCTCACACAGCAGTATTCACCTTCAAATAGCTGTTCAAGGATTGCATACACGAGACAAGATATACACTGGATGGCAGTGTCAATAATGGAGCACATGTTTCTAATGGGGATTGTACAGGACAGATATGTTAACTAATTAAACAAGTGAATACAAACAGCAATTCAGTACAAATTATTCCTTTCAAAAACTCCCTGAATATAAAGTTATTGAACCACCAGTCACACACTTAACCCAAATCACACTTGAAAACAAATCACTTTCACCAGCTCATTCATACTCACAATGGAAGATCATTTAAAGAGGACCTGTCACCTTCCTGGTGCTATGCTAACTGAATGCAGCATTGAATGCAGCATGTCTGCTGCATTCAGGGAAGAAGTCCCCCATGTCTCTAGCCCCCCTGTAAGCTGCTAAACTATTTTTATAAAGTTTACGGATAAGGAGTCTAGAAAGACGTACTTAGTAATGAGTGATCGCTGTTGCTGGTGTCCTCCCCAACCCCTGCCTCTCTGTGACACCTCTGTACACTTTATAAAGTCTTTTTAACAACTTACAGGGGAACAAGAAACATGGGAAACCCCTTCCCTAAATGCAACAGACATGCTGCATTCAGTTAAATTAGCACCAGGGGGGTGACAAGTCCTCTTTAAATAGTAACTTTTTTCTTTATCTGCAATACAACCTGCAACTCACTGTACAGTTTGAAAAGGATAGCAAGCTCCAAACAGCTGCTACTTATAAACCCTTAGACGCCCTTCACATCACGTTTTTTTCCTGTCCGTGTGGATCCTGTTTTTTGAAGGACCATACGGAAAGGCACGGATTTGTGTAAATGGATGGCAATTATGCTCCAGTTTTTTGAAGGATCCGTTTGTGCATATCAATTGATGCAACCATAGGACATAATGGTAATGTCAGTTCTGGAGAGAGAGAGAAAGACAGATCCTGAATAGAAATTGGTCCGGAAAACAATCCTTTTTTTTCCTGTTCCATAGACCCCCATGTTATGTGCTCTGGACTGCGCCGGATTCATTTCTGTCCATTTTTGCCCGGTGCGTCCAAATCAGAGCAGTCTCCGATTCTGTGTACGGGAAAACACAGGACACAAACGGATCCCTGATTTAATTCACACAGACGGAGGCCAAATATGACCAATCCGTGCTCATAGGGATACATGGGAGGCAAAAACAGATCCCTGCCTATCCATTGCAAAATGGATAGACCCGAATTCCCAAAAACTTGGTGTGAAGCCAGCCTTAATTATGTCCCTCACCTGTAATCAATTAGTAACCCTTTGTGAGTATAGCTATAACTCCAAATGTATCCCTTAAGTACAATGTAATTAACAAACTTGTGACCAGTAGAGAGAAAATAAATTAAAGGGAACCTGTCACCTGATTTTAAGTCCCTACACTATCTCTAGCTGTCCCTACACCTTCCTATCTATCCCTTTCTTATCTAAAGTGACCCTATTAAACATGTGTAAATGAAGTATAAACTTACTGCAGTCCCCGTGGTTGGGGGACTGGGTAGGCGTGGCCACGATGCCTTCAGCACACCTCCATGTTGTAATGCACGCCCCGCTGTGTCCTCTCTGCCCCCACCACTTGGAATCTCCCGCCCTCTGTGTAGTTCTATGCACCGGCCGGACGTCACATCCGGCGCGGTGCATTATGGGGCCGGTCACGTGATCGGCCCCAGTGCATTATGGGCTTGATCACGTGATCGGCCCGGCTTCAATAAGCGCATTGCGCATGCGCGGAGCCAGGCCGATCAAGTGATCAAGCCCATAATGCACTGGGGCCGATCACGTGGCCACGCCTACCCATTCCCCCAACTACGGGGACTGCAGTAAGTTTATACTTCATTTACACATGTTTAATAGGGTCACTTTAGATAAGAAAAGGATAGATAGGGAGCGGCTAGGAAGGTGTAGGGACGGCTAGAGATAGTGTAGGGACTTAAAATCAGGTGACAGGTTCCCTTTATGTAAAAAAGTACAACTAAGGTAAAGATTTAGGTGGAAATGCACCCAGAAATGCAAACATGTATTTGATGCAGGATTCCCAAATAACACTTTATTGAATCACAAGTCAAAAACCTAATCCAAATATACTCTCAGACAAAAATCACACTCATTTACACTAGCAGTGGAAGATGATATAAATAGTAATTGCAGCCCTTCCACAAGCTTTATTCAACTGCTGAACATGAACAGTAAGGCTGCATGCACACAATCCATAATAGCAGCATTTTGAACGAAGCGTATTACCGCTTCATCCAAAATGCTACATTGTACGGTACAAGCAAATTGGATGATTTCTAGAAATCCTATGCCCACTGTGCTTCTCTCCTACGCAGTGTTATTTCAGCTGTGGTGCGGGTTTCCATGGTTGCACATCTCCACAGCATGTTAATTTACTGCTGCGGAGTCGGAAGCGAGCTCCAGTGGGTGAATGCAGGGAAAAGCTGCCCTGCACCCAACGCAGATCGTGGGCATAGGGAAGCTGTATTCTCCCTGTTTTCACCCGAGGCTTCTTTCAGGTCTGGAGGCCCTGCCTCCAACACACAAAGCCTCCGGATTGTGTACACATACCCATCACCGACATCTGCTTAGAAGTTCATATATTTAGTTGGGCACCGGACACTATACTTCTGGTACGAACCCCAAACTTTACGATATGGGTTCGTTCAGCCCTAGCCACATTATTCTGAGATTATTTTTTTCTTCACTGGAACTGTGTAAGGGCTTTTGTATCATAATCTGACCTTTTTTTATTGATATTGTGTTTAATTTCATATGATATTTTAATCACTTTTTGGCGCAGCAACCAAAACAGTGGAATTACTGCAGTACTAACATTTTACTATTTTGAAGGTATTTAGCATACAATTGTATTACTTTTATTGTTTATAGATCAGACTTATGTAATACCAAATATGCTTGCTTTTACATTTTGTTTATTACATTAATTTAAACGTGGGGTTTGACTTGAATTTCTAAATTTTGTTTTTTGCTCATTTTGAAAACCATTTTCTTTATATTTTATGTTGTATTTTTGGTCCTTTTACAAAACTTGAGCCTGTGATCATCATTTCATATGTATGTATTTGCTCAAATCCATGGTGCATTATGGGCATGATCACGTGATCGGCCCGGCTTCAACATGCGCATTGCGCATGCGCGGAGCCGGGCCAATCACGTGATCAAGGCCATAATGCACCACAGCTGGATGTAACGTAGCAGCCGATGCATCAACGCATGAAAAGAGGGCGGGAGATTCCAAATACAAGAGGACATGAATATAGAATTATGCCGACCAGCGGGGCGTACTGGAAAGCTGTGAGGAGGGGACATTGGAACCTAGAGCCACCTTTCCCGTCGCCTAAGAGAGCGATGTGCTGTAAGTATAAAGTCTTTTTTCTAAGTCTTTCTAAGTCGGATTTAGTACAGAGAGGGATGGTTAGGGAGCACCTAGGAAGGTGTTTGCTGCTGTTTTTCTTCAGAAATGAAAGCAAACAATAAAAAATATCATAATGTAGTTTGTACAGACTCTCTAACATTTAATGTTAGTTTTGTATTTCACAATGTATAACTGGAATTTTGAGTATTTGTTATAAACTGGAAAAACATTTTTAGCTTCTTTTCGTTTACCATATTATAAAAGCTGCAGCAGCCAGACACAATTACATTTAATCCACAACTTCATGTACATTTTTATTAGTTACATTTTCACAATTTTTATCACCATTTCCCAATTTTATCTGTTTAGTTGTGTCCGACAATTGCATACCATGTGAAGCATTTTCCTACAAGCTTCTCTGTTTGTCACATCATCTTTCAGTTCTCTAATGTTCATTCCCATGTCTGTCATGATGGTGTCCAGCCAATGGATCTTAAGACTTCGCGACCTTTAATGTCACTGACCATACCAAGCATCATCGACTTCTCAAGAGAATTTGATCTGATTACAAGACCAAAGTGTGGTACCCCTGCGTCTTGGTTGCCACAGTGGTACTGCACCTACTCCACAGGTGTGGTGCCATGCTCTCAGGTAAGGATGGAACCCAAAGCTGAGATACAGCAAAACACTCACCCAACACTAATCCAGACTCCAGGCCATGCAGATGCAGGGCAGAAGAGGCTCCTTGAGAGAACAGATCCCATCTGCTGGATGGAGGAAGGAGTAGGTTGAGACAGTGGGAACAAGGAAGTTAGTGAAAGAGAGTGAGTCGGAGAATGAAGTAGAAGCAAGATGGAGTTCTAGCTGACGCTCAGGCTGGGGCCTAGTGGGTAGGTCAGCCGCGAACCCTCAGTTCAGAGAACGCCAAAACTACAGCCGACTTTCTAGGTCGGGTAGAGGAACAAGCTGCAAAGGGGTGCCGGCCCCAATTTGGTATGGATCTGTAAGACCAAGCCAACAAACTGGATGCCACTAAACTGCAGGTGCAGTGGCCACCTACCATGGACTCTCCCAGGCTAAGGGACTGGCTAAGCCGTTGGTCACAAAGGGATCACAGTCACCTGCCTAGGGATCAGTAGCACGGAGACGCAGGAAGAGAGTGTAATGAGAAGGGGCAGCACAAAAAGGCATATACTTGGTGTCTCAGTGGAAAGGACCTGAACTACCTGGGAGCTGGCCAAGCTGCAAACCTTGGAGATACAGCACCCAAACTTGAACCTTCAGTAAAGAGACTGGTAAGAACTGCAACCCTTGTGTCTATCCACTCCTTCAGCGCCTACCTGCATTTATCACAACCACCATCATCCACCATCTACTACACCCCAGGGACTCGCACCGTCTGTGGGGAGTGTTTCATCAAAGCTGCCACAACATCTATCACCTGGGGACCTATACAAGCACTGCTGGTCGTCCTTGACCAGACACCACAGATGGCATCACGATAGACTTTATAAACTTTATTTTCCCCTGTAAATATTCCCCTTTAACGACCGGTCGTGGCCACAACTTCCATGGAGAACCACTGAACTGTTTGACCATGGAGAGTCGAGTTCCCTGGCCCCATGACCACTGCAAAAGTAAGACAGTTTCTGTGTTATGTAAAGAAGGTCTGGCTCAATACCCTCAAGAGGTGCTCAGGGAAAAAAGCTCAAATAATATAGTATACCCTGGCACACTATGATCGAGCATATACTGATCAGCAGGTGGGGAGGTGACAGGATGCGACTCCTTAGGGAGAGAGAAACGTACTGGATACATACATTAAGGACATTGGAACCCAATGGTCTTAACAGACAGTATGAAATGACCTTTTAGGTACTCTCATACAATTCTGCACCATATATAATGGTTACCTCTAGCCCCTAGGGTATCCACCTGCCTCCTCCTAGGTATTCTGAGTGTCTCTCTCTTTTTAGACATATGAGGTATTAATAATCCTGTTAATATTTATCTGTTATATGCTATACAACCAGTTAATTCGCTGCTACATTTAAGGTTTAAGCATTGTCTCTTATGTTCTGATTGATTTAAAGTCATATTATAAGTGTTAATTTGTCTTTCTTCTTTTCCCAACAATTGCCCCAATCTTAGGATATATTAGCACCATGGAACACCTCTCTAGGCACTGAGCAAGTTTGAGCACTGTATCGTTTGTAACAAGCCACTCACACTGCTGTTCTAACGGTGATTAATCACTAGAACTCACTGCGCACGCGAAGTCTATGCATTGCAATGCGCATGCGCGGCTTGCGCTCCAAACACCGGAAACCTGTGTTCCATTCACAGGAGGCAGGCCGGCTTGGTCCCGCCTACCAGCGTCGTTAGGACGCGCACATCCTGCTCTCACTGCCACTCGTTCACATGCCGCCCAGACACCCAGAGGTATAGTATGGAAACTTTGCACACAATTAACCCCTTATGCACCGCTGTAACCCTGCTATGACCCAGTACTTTGTTCTCTTAGATTCTTCTCCTGTGCACCATTCTTCACCAAACCAGATATCTATTCACTGGGGGCATTAACTGTTGTTAATAATATAATGACCTGGGGTGCCAGTATCATTCATTATGTGTCGTTTTCTCCCTTTTCCAGCTTAATCACAGGCCACTAAGGGCCTTGCATGAGTGGCCACAATTGGATACATTTATCCACAACCAATTCCTAGGTACTGTTACTAAATGATAATCCTATCTTTAGATTGTTACTGGTTCCTACAAATGATAACCCTATACCTAATTTCCCCAGGTGCTGTACTCTCCCATAGATATAGGAGAATTGCACCCATACAGATTTTTTCTACGTTCTTAGGTAGTTGCCCCATATCACTTCACTATATTATATGGATACTGGTCCAGCACATGGGTTCTCTTTATGTGATCACACTCACTTGCATATCATTCTATATAGGCACGATGCATTACCATACATTTTTTGTATTGAATATCATACTGTATACGATAGTTAAGGGACTACCAATTAAGGGCTTCGTTCCCCATTGTACATAAAATGCTATCTATATGGGACTGAGTGCCAACCCACTTTGTATGTTGTATTCCTTAACCAATTTTTTTAGGATGTTTTTATTTTCTAAATTTTCATCATATGTCAAGGACTGACTGTCTTCTTTTTTGTTTGATCTTGTAAATACTGTCATAGCTCCTGTATCCTCTGTGAAGACCAGATTGGTCAGCAAGGATAGAGCTACACTACTTATACATATTAAAGCAAATTGATAGTCTGAGTTGACATCTCCTGTTTATCATTGTACAACAATAGTGTGCCAGGATATACTATATTAGGCTGGGGTCACAGTACCATTTTTCACATGCATTTTTGGAGACCTGCGTTTTCAAAAACGCATGTAAAAAACGCACCCATAGGCCCCCATGTTAAAAAACGCATGCCCTAATAGCCAAAAAGCATGTGTGACTGTCCCATGCGTTTTTGGAGCATATACAAAAACGCATGCGTTTTTGTAGAAAACGCATGCGTTTTTATAACATGGGTTCCTATGGAAAACGCATGCAAAAACGCATGTACAGTTAGTACCTTTTAGTGCCATTCAAAAACGCATGCGTTTCCCATAGGAGCCCATGTTAAAAAACGCATGCGGTTTTCCGGAAACGCATGCGTTTTTTAACATGGGCTCCTATGGGAAACGCATGCGTTTTTGAATGGCACTAAAAGGTACTAACTGTACATGCGTTTTTGCATGCGTTTTCCATAGGAACCCATGTTATAAAAACGCATGCGTTTTCTACAAAAAACGCATGCGTTTTTCAAAACGCTCAAAAAAATACTACAAGCACTATTTTAGGTGCAGATTCAAAAACGCAGCCAAAAACACAGGGAGCCATCACACACCTTACAAAACTCATGCTGACATGAAAAAAGCATGAGTTTTGTTAAATCACTTAAAAAAACGCATGGCAACTGTGACCACAGCCTTATTTGAGTTTCTGTGTTATGACTTTTCCTACCAGGGACCGACTGAATTGAGACATTCCAGAACAGCCTTATTTGTGATCTTTGCTGTCCACGGCATTTGTAGGAGTCTCCTCCAGCATCACAGATCGAAGAAATCAATCTTTCTTTGATCACCCTATGTCAAGGTCCACATCTCGCACCCATGCAAAGCGATAAGGAATGCAATGGCTGTAACTAATCATCACTTGGTGGTGATCAAGATGTCCTTGCACTTTCACAGTTGCTCCATGACCAATTTACTGGTGACTTAATGTAATACTAATATAGTTAGTAATTTTATACATACTAAAAAAAATCTTTGAACAAATTATTAAAATTCAATCTGTAATAAAATATACCATATAAAACACTCACCTCCATGAGGAAAGAATTGTGAATAGATTAGCTTAAATGTGTCTTCATTTACAACTCCACTCGGACATTCCTATATGCATAGAAAAGAAAAAGGTAAAGTGTTGACCTGAAGTGGAGCCATGAACTTGTAATAGTAGATTATTGGCCATGTTCACACACATGCGTTTTTTTGACCATCTCTGCGTTTTTGGGCTGTTAAAAAAAACGCAGGTGCGTTAACGCAGGGTACATTTGAGTGTAGCTGCGTTTTTCAGCTCCATTTGCGTTTTTTACCCCTAGTCCAAAAAACGCTGCATGCAGCGTTTTTGGGTGCTGTAAAAAAACGCATGTGCGTTTTTCCAAAAACGCATGCGTTTTTTTAACATGGGGCCCTATGGGAAACGCATGCAAAGACGCATGGTACATTAGTACCTTTTAGTGCCATTCAAAAACGCATGCGTTTCCCATAGGGGCCCATGTTAAAAAAACGCACGCGTTTTTGAAAAAACGCACATGCGTTTTTTTAACATGGGGGCCCTATGGGAAACACATGCGTTTTTAAAAGGCACATTTATGCACCCTGCGTTAATGCTTGCGTTTTTGCCTGTGTTTTTGGTGAAAAAATGACTAAGTCCAAAAACGTGGCAAATCCTTTCAGACACACAAGGGACATTTTTTAGCACTCTTAAAAAAACGCAAGTGCTTTTAAGAGTGCTAAAAAAAACGCAAATTGTGTGTGAACATAGCCATTAAGAAAGTATACAAAGTATAAGGCTTGTTTCACATCTAAGAATGGTGTGCGTTTTGCTAAATTTGCGGTTTTTGGCGTTTTTACCGCTAAAAACGCTAGCGTTTTTGGTCCCGTAGGTTTTAATGGAAATGCATGTAAAAACGCAGGCAAAAACGCATGAGCGTTTTCAAAAACGCAAAACACATGCGTTTTTCCAAACGCCGCGCTAGACGCATTTCCCGACATTTTGGGCCGCGTTTTGCGTTTTTGAAAACGCTCATGCGTTTTTGCCTGCGTTTTTACATTCGTTTCCATTAAAACCTATGCGACCAAAAACGCTAGCGTTTTTATGCGTTTTTAGCGGTAAAAACGCCAAAAAACGCAAATTTAGCAAAACGCACACATGCCATAGGCTATGTTCACACACAATTTGCGTTTTTTTTTAGCACTCTTAAAAGCACTTGCGTTTTTTAAGAGTGCTAAAAAATGTCCCTTGTGTGTCTGAAAGGATTTGCCACGTTTTTGGACTTAGTCATTTTTTCACCAAAAACGCAGGCAAAAACGCAAGCGTTAAAGCAGGGTGCATAAATGTGCCTTTTAAAAACGCATGTGTTTCCCATAGGGCCCCCATGTTAAAAAAACGCATGTGCATTTTTTCAAAAACGCATGCGTTTTTTTAACATGGGCCCCTATGGGAAACGCATGCGTTTTTGAATGGCACTAAAAGGTACTAATGTACCATGCGTTTTTGCATGCGTTTCCCATAGGGCCCCATGTTAAAAAAACGCATGCGTTTTTGGAAAAACGCACATGCGTTTTTTTACAGCACCCAAAAACGCTGCATGCAGCGTTTTTTGGACTAGGGGTAAAAAACGCAAATGGAGCTGAAAAACGCAGCTACACTCAAATGTACCCTGCGTTAACGCACCTGCGTTTTTTTTAACAGCCCAAAAACGCAGAGATGGTCAAAAAAACGCGTGTGTGTGAACATGGCCATAGATGTGAAACAGGCCTAAATCTACCAGACCAATGAAAACAATACAAAATAAATCAGTACCAGGATGCCTAGATGCAAATGATACACCTTTGGTGTGTACAGCCGGATATATGAACTGCATAAAGTTGCAAATGTTGACTGCAAACTCCCATTGTAAAAATTGTTTACCCAAGATTTTTTATTGCATTTTTGAGGTTTTTTTTTAATGCATTTAATGGCATGGCTCTCAATGGTGCTGATATTCCTAATCAAGTGGCATTGTGAATGCTAACGAAAAGGACATGATAGTTCACTCCCATTGGAAGGATGTGTAAATACAAGGCACACCCATGTATGAAATAAATAGTTTAAAAATGAAATAAAAAGGTGATATTGAGTTTGACAGCAAGGCAGGTAATATCTTCACAAGAATGTACTAAATTAATATATGGTTATGCATTTCAACATTGGCCGGATGTTTTCCTCAGGCCAGGCGTGTATTTTATCAGTACAACAGATAGAATTTAAACATCATGGGGTCAAGGGTCAGTGCAAAGAGACACATGAGATAAAGGTAAAAGTACATACACCGTGTTCATAATTATTAGGAAATTTGAACTATTTTTGATTAATTTTATTATTGAAAAACTACAGAGCTGCCAATCATTAAAAAAGATTACTAAACCTGAAATCTAAATGTTAAAGAATGTATAAGGGTGCTTTCACACTGGCAGTTTTGCCTGGATCCAAATTCTACGGCCAGCGCACCGGAGTTTCAATGTGCGCTGGCCATAGAAGTGATGTTTAAGGCTTCAGCACCATGGATAGAAGCATGTACAGTACGCAATTAGCGTTAGCAGCAGGGTCAGCTCCTTATTGAGGATGCTGCCCTGCAATGTGCTTACGCACATTACATACTGATAATCCTCCTTACGGCTTTCATTGAGAAGTTTATAAAGCTGACAATAGCGTCGATAATGTAATAGACATAAACCATTGACATGCCACAGTTTTTGGACAAAATGTCTCTAGGGAGGGTGTAAACTCCCTGGAGACTTGTTGCCCACATATAATATTAACATTAACCCTTTGTTCATCCCCGCAGCCGCAGGGATGAACAAAGCATCCAGCAACCGGATTGCACATTATGAGCAAACCGGTTACCGGATGCGGGTAATACCGGAAAGCTCATGAGATTACCGCATCCAGATCTGGATGCGGTAATCGCAATGTGCCTTTCAAGTGTGACCCTAGCCTAAGTGAGGTTTTGTCCTAATTAAGAGAATATCTCTCTGTGCAGAATTATTGTAATGATATCAGTTACATATGGATTTTTGACATAACAGATTCCCTTTAATTTGTTGATGATCAACGTTTTGGGCAGCACAAGTGCGGGCTGCTGGGAGGGTGGACCGGGTGGGGGTGGGAGTAGTGATGCACTGCTGCACACTTGGATAGTCTCCTCCCCTCTTTGCCATAACTTTTATAACAGTCTCTGAACTCAAACCTTGTATCATTCAACTAAAGGTATGATTGCATTCAGTATCCCAGTGCCTTTAAGGCTCTGGCTTCACATTATAGCTCTAAATCCTGCTGGTTGGTTCCAAAATATTTGTTAACGGTGTTGTTGCTTTGTAAATGTGAACTTTTCTTAGGTAATACTTGAGTCACAGTTTTCAGAATAGTTATCAAGTGTTAAGGCCACGTCACACGCTTCAATCTTGTGAACGATTGCCCGAGCGATCTCCTGTGGGCGAGATCGCCGAGACAATCTGTCCACATCGTTCGTGAGATGTCACACATGTAGATATCGATGATGACGCTTTAGCGATTGAACAATTTATCCATCGCTCGACGACCAAGTAAACGATCTTGCGATCGTTCAGAGGCAGGGCCAGCACAACATAATTAGGGAGTTGTCTGCATAATTGTGGGCGTAGTAATGGGATGTATGTTCGGCCATGGGCGTCCCTGTTTGTGAGTTTAGCACGGCTCTGCTACTCATATTGTTGGCCATAGCTGGTGTTCTGTTTTGTCAGTGTTGTGTGTGTGTTCCGCTTCTGTCTGCGTGTCCTCTATGTTGTTCCTGCGGCCTCATTGTGGCGCATGTGCGTTTTTCTTTTGTATTTGTTAAAATAAATAACCTATTGTGTTCTTTGTTTTATGTTCCAGTATGTGTTTTAGAGGGCTAATATTGCACTCACAATGTGAATGAAGCATAGCGAGATGACACATTTGCGGTGTTGTGTATGTTTCAAATGACTTTACCAAGAGCATTTATACTTTATGAGTTGTTAATTTTTAATAATTGTACAAACATGACATGTCCTTACACAATTATATCACAAACCACACACATGGCTCATTACGCATCATGTTCAATGCTCTGGGTCTGTTGTAACAAAATTACGTCCACAGTGTCCATGTCATCACTGTGATATAGTGTTGTCCTTTAGTTGCTCTGTCCAAGAAATGGTTAGCTCCTTATGGGGCAAGGCTTGGCTGGTTTTTTGGTGATTTATCCTGTTCTCTCACTTCATATCTGATTTGTGTCATCCAATGTATGCTTTTAAGATATTGTCTGTTCATCCTTGTTTGTGAGGTTCGGCAAATGTAGATATTAAACCCATAAGTGACATTGTGGTTGGTGTCTGTGAAGGCAAAGGTAAAATATCATTATGTGCAAACTCATTTGCCAAAGCAATCCAAGTCCCTGTAGTCCAGTCAATTACGAGGCACCTCTACATCAGTCTGATCTGCTTATGGGAAATGTTCAAGCTGACCAATGCTGTGCATGAATGCCTTGTCTTTGTGGCGAGCAAGCCCTAGGC
Organism: Allobates femoralis; assembly: GCA_033576535.1. Lineage (NCBI taxonomy): Eukaryota > Metazoa > Chordata > Amphibia > Anura > Aromobatidae > Allobates > Allobates femoralis. The sequence goes on along the minus strand of JARQOC010000004.1, from coordinate 535,138,807 downwards.
CACTGGTTATATTTGGATGCATAATCAATTTGTAGAAAAACAAAAAAGGTGATGCTAACCCTAAGATTATTTCTTTATCCCTGTTGGCCTAAAATCCACACCATGAAGTCGTATGTTCTATGTCACTGTTGCGAGCCATTTTCAACAAACCATACAAGAATGGGCTAATCTTGTTTGAACCTTACTATGTTTTAGGCCATGGGAGCAGCACATATGTTGTGCATTCTGTTTGAGCTATTGTCTGCTTACCTTCTGTGATTTAATGACAACAGTGTGTACCTCAATTTATCCTTGAAAACATAATGTCGCCTACTAAACAGCAAATTACATGTTAACAGATACCATGCAATCACACTTACCATGATCTTAATCCAGCCAGTCAGGTGGACAAATTCCGCCAAAGTGTCCTCATCAAATTGTTACACCACACTGTAATAAGTACACATTTAACACCATGAAGAGCTACACAATGTGATGTTGCCAAGCAACTGCACCAGGACCATTGAGGTATGAGCAGTACTGTTCTCTGTTTGTCCTGGCATTCTGCTGTCTGAGACCATGATCCAGCGGCTGGAGGGGCGCCACACCTGGGTCATCTGCACGCCACTCACCAAGACTGACTTCACCATTGTTGGGGTCAGCATTGTCACCATAACTACCGGGCGAGTATGAGTTGTAGGCACGACGCCTCAGGAAATTATGGAGCACACAACACGCCATCACTACAATGTCAATAGACTCCAGCTTCATATTAATAGGCGTATGAAAGATCCGGAATCTATTGGCCATGATCCCAAATGCATTCTCAACCACACGACGTGCCCGGGATAATCGGTAGTTGAAAATGCGTTGTTCAGGGGTTACAGCCCTTTGGGGATATGGCCGGAGTAGGTTAGCATGAAGTGGAAATGCCTCATCACCCACAAAAACAAAGTTCAGCTGGCTGGTGTTTGCAGAATTGGGGGGTAATTTGAGACGACAGTTCTTCAGCTTTTGCCCAAAGTTGCTGTTGTCTAATACCCCGCCATCTGACACACGCCCATTCATCCCCACATCCACAAACATGAACTCATAATTGGCATTGACCAAGGCCATCATGATCACACTATAATATCCCTTGTAGTTAAAAAAATAAGACCCGCTGTTATGGGGTTGGGTGATCCTCACATGCTTCCCATCCAATGCCCCCCCGCAGTTGGGAAATTGCCACTTGCGGTCAAATTCTGTGGCAATTTGCAACCATTCTGCTGGGTTTTTAGGCAACCCCATATAGGATGGAGCAAGGGTCCTTACAATTGCCTCACATGTCTCTGGGATGAGGACGCTCAGCAGTGGCCGTGATATAGCAGAAACATACTGTAGGGCTGTCATTGAGTGCCCTGTTGCCAGGTAACGTAGAGTCACAGCCAACCGCTCCTCTGGTGTGACTGCAGCACGCATCACCGTGTTTTGGCGGACTATATATGGCTTTACATGTTGCAAAAGTATGTTGAAAGTCTCCTCAGACATCCGGAGGTAGTTTCTGTAGTCATGCGGATGCCGATCCTCCAGCTGACGAAGCAGCCGCATGTGAGTCAGGTTAGACCTTTGCAGGAGCCAGTCCCGACACCACACGCGACGTCGCCTTCGCCTCCGCAGCCTCTCAGAAGTCTCCTCAATGTGTGAGGCCTCATCTAACAATGCAGCAGCCACAACTATACGCTCAGCTGCATTCATGGTGTATGTTTGTGTAACTTATCAAGAACTGTAAAGTGGAAAAGATAGGAGGATTTAATATTTGTTCTTGTCAAAAATTCTATCCATTTTTTTGGTGGAAAAAAAAACCACTTGTTAACTCAAAACCAGCATTAACATTATATTTACACAGTAGGGCAAAGTTGCTAGACACTTTACATATGTTCCCCCAAAATCAGCTTACAGTACACATACACCTGTTTTTGTGTGAAAAATAAATAAGGCTCATGTCCAACAACCTAGATGTGGACGTACCGTTATCTCAGCAGTGTGGACTACACAATTTGTAGGTCACAGCTATTTGCCCAAATACACCTGTAACTCCTGTAGTCCTTATTGTGAAATCGGGGGCTTCGAAAATGTACAGGCAGATGCGTTCTTTATTAAGCATTAATGTTGTTACTCTAAAGATAAAAAACAATTAGGGTTGGCTTAACACAACAGCATTATATCCTACACAAAAACATATCCTAGATACAACATATGTAATATATACTGTGCAATCTCTTCAAATGTCCTGGTTTTCCTGTGACCCACCTCATTCCCCTTGATTCCTCCTCCAAGTTTAAGGTAACATTCAGCCACAACTATATTCTTAACGTTACTGGGACGTCATTAGAATACCAACAAGACATAATTGGAAGCTCACCTTATTTCAGTGGAACAATTTCCGCACTGTAGTTACCATGCACATTAGGAAGAAGCGTTCGCCAAACACCAACGCAGGTCCGTCCGTTGATGCAGCTTCATGCAACGCTGTTGCGCATGCGTCTTCCGAAGTGCGAGAAAGCAATGCCACCTGCAGCATCACATTGTTATATGAGCCAGGTGTGCGGCTAAGTAATACTCGGCAACGATGATGAACCAATCCTGTCTCTGCTGCGCCATGAAATGGGCGTTCTTTACGCAGCTGCAGTGCCCGCTATTGGTAATTTGAATGACGCGCTTGCTTATTACTTAGCGTTCAACTGAAAGCTCTGTTGAGTTCCTGCTGGGCGTTGTGGTCCTTTGCCTTGTGGTCTAGTCGTATGTGCATGTGTCTCCAGACTTTAAGGTATGTCAGACTGTGTTGTGCCTAATAACTCTATTTTTAACACACAAATACTGTTGGTGATGAACAACAATATTTGAACTACACCATTGATTCCACATGCTTAATTACATAGTGCTGCACACATGTAGTCATTGAGGTGTGATTACACCCACACGGAGAAAAGATGTATCAAATGGATGTTGTACCAGCATGAGGAGTAATGTGTATGTTTTGTGTCAATACAGATGGGTACTTCCAGAACTTTTTTGACGGCCTTCATAGATGTGTACAGGGAACATGACTGTTTGTGGAAAACGTACACAAAAGAATATTCCAACAAAAACCTTAAAAAAGCTGCATATGAGAAGCTGGTACAAGTGTGTCATGAGCACCATGTTGATGGAAATATAAACATAGAATTTGTGAAAAAAAAAATCCAGCGATTACGCACGGTCTTTAAGAAGGAACATGACAAGGTCAAGAACTCCATGAGGTCTGGCAATGGGACCGACTCAGTCTATGTTCCAAAGCTATGGTATTATGAGCTTTTACGGTTCACATTAGATCAAACCACACCAAGGGGCATGCTGTTGAGCGAAAGTTTTTCCCAATCCACAAATGACGAAGCAGTGCAAAGTGAAGTTCAAGTGGATGTAAGTTTGTGTATGAAATTTGCAAATAAATTAATGTATGCAACCTCCGGGGCCACACACAGAGCAGGTTTACATTATTTCGGACCAGTTGTCCATTTGCAAATTTGATTGCCACCTGTTCAATGCTATGTGATTCGTCTACACCTGGACTGTGTGTGCCCCTCGAGGAATGCATTTTGCAAAGCATGACCAAAGCACTCTACTGCTTCCGTAAATGAAACACTTGTCTTGTGGAAATTGTGTATGCATTAAAGGGCGATTACAGTAACATATCTGAGCAGTTTGTTTTAGATTGCTTGCCTTCAATACATTCCTGTAAATTTGGCCAGACCAAGGTGACATTGCATTGTGTGGCCTGTGAGTTGTAACATTGTAGTCAGATCCTTTTTAGCCCACCTATACATTTAACATTAGTTTGCTTGGATTTGGGGGTAATACTGTATTTTCGTTATTCAATGTAATCAAACTGCAAACACATTTTGAGTGCTTGAACATTCAGACACAAGCCTAGGGACGATGAGCAACATCTACTTAGTTTAGCTGAAATCGTATTGTCCAATCTTTACAATTTGAACTCAAATTGTTGTTAAATTTTTTATTCCAAAGGCAATACTTAGGGCATTAACGGCACAGCCAATTTGTGTGGGTTCGTAGTGAAGGTGGCAAAGTGTACTTTTTAGGTTTGACCATAGTCTGGTTTTTGTTTAGACACATGAAGACCCAGACCCAGACCCAACTGAAGCTCCCGTACCCATATTGAATCCAGAAGGAGAGAACACAGTGGTGGAGGACACATCGGGGGATGCTCGAGGACACACACACCCTGTCTTCATGCGACACTCAAGAAGGAGATCAGTACCCTTAACCACACAATCATGTGAGCTTGGTAATTTAGCCAAAAGGCTTTTACTCCAAGAACAGAAGGAGCAAGTGTGTGCAATAGCCCTATTAGTCCATGAGCGGGTATCCCATCTGGAGGATGAACAGCGCAATCTTGTGGAAATTATCATCCATTTAGCACTGAACGATGCAAGAGCTGGGAGATTGACCACATCAAGTCGCTTATGCCACGACCCACCACACATGCCACTCTCTCAACCTTTCAGAGCTTCAATTGATGAGTCTGGGCCAGCTCCCCATGGCCACAGGGTTGTCCGCCCAGCATACCTGCCGCCAAGGGCCCCTACTTTTGTGTATGATAATATTGCACACAATGCTTCAAGCATTAATGCCACTGATTTTGTTCTGGAACAAAATGTGTATCACAATATGTAATTCTTTTTTTTTTTTGGGTTGAATTTTGTGTTTTTGTGGAAGTGCACCATTATAATTATTTACATAATTATGGCACTCACAATGTTTGTTTAACATTCACTATGTGTTCCCATTTTTGGAGAGGGCTCGAGTGTTGGCCCTGATTTTTCATTTAAGGTTTTATTTGGGTTCTTGACGATTAGAGGTCAGCATCCCGAACATTCTGCTGGGACACAGGAAGGCATCATGGACTCAAGTGTTGTGTTCTATAGTTTGCCACACATTCTGCCCTTGTGCAGCTTACTTAAGCATCATTGACACTGTCTTTAAGTGTGTTCTGGGGCACTCCTCTGTCAACATGACAATGCCTGTCCAACGCTCAGTCCAATGCAGCCGGTTTTGTCGAAATGGTAGCAATGTGCCATTGGCCTTTAATTTGTCCTGTGTCATGTGTGTATGTAAGTGTTTGTGTGAATACCATTAAACATGTTTATGTTTAAATTATGTGTTCCGGGACCTAATGTTGATAAATAAAGCAAATCTCTAGAAATTTAACAAGCTCTAACTGAAATGTGCCCAGTATACATGCACGAACAGGTTACTGTATTGCTGCAACATTAAGCACAGATGGTGGAACGGCGTACATGTCCAGCTGCCTCTATTTTAAACTTAGAAGGGCAACGAGGTTGAGACTCATCAGGAGGGCCATGGTTAATCCTTTTTGATGTAGTTTTGTAAATAAACCACAGTTTAAATTTCGTAAAAATTCTTCATTCAAACTTCTTTGACATTACAAATTATAACACACACATTATGCAATGGTTGCCAAATGTGGTTGCAAACACATGTTTGCACTAGCAAGGTCCAAACTCGGACTAAAACCAGGTGAGTCCAAAATGGAACATATAACAAAATATGTGTAAGTAAAAGCAGAAAAACAATCTGCATCTTTGAACATGTAATTTTTAAAACATCCAAAATGTCCAGCAGACAGCACAAAAAAGGCGGGAAGGCCCTTAAAGTACTCTATGGGTAGGCACTGTGACGGGTCGATAACATCTGTTGCAGGAGCCAGCCCTGGCGTTCAACATCATCCTTGATTTTGTTATTTGAGGCAATCAAATCTTCAAGGGTTGGCCCTTAAATAAGAAATATAAAACGAAAATGCATCAATAGTGAAAGGGCTGGTTTAAAAGTGAACATACACATTAGCTGACACTTACGGGCCAATTCACCATCCAGTTCCTGGGCTTCTGCGTTCAAGGCCACAATTGGTCGTGGTGCACAGACAGAGTCTGGTAAGCCTATGTGAGAATGGAAAGGGTGAGAAATGGTGAAGTATCAATCCAAACAATGTCACAAACATAGCTCATCCATACACCCAAAACATATGTAATGGGCCCTTACCTGCCGATTGGTCACCAAGACAAAGATTAGGTGATTGTGGGGCCAATTGTGCAGGCAGAGAAGAGCCACAGCTGGTCAAGTTGGACCTGTGGTTGTCCACAGAAGCTGGAGTGTCTTCTTCAGTCACGACACAGAGTGGTTCATTTCCTTGGCCCAACTGGACAGAACCTTCGGCTTCATCCGCCGAAGATGAATGTCCTGGTGGACTTGTTGATGGATTGGCCTCTTCATTACCCTCTCCTTCCTCACAAGATGGTGTCAGTGATGGTGGGGATTGTCTTTGGCGAGGCACCTCTGGTGACGCAGTGGGAGATTGTGCTGGTGATCTCCTTTGTCCTGTAAAATGTTTTAACAAAATTACATTGTAAACATACAACAGTAATGTCATTTTTGATAGTTTGGTAGAGGATTTGTAATATTTTGGGGTGTGGGTGGACATTGGGCAGCTAACTGGTGATGTCACATTTAGAATACATCTGGAGGACATCTGGAATGCATCTTCTGTTACACTGATCAGGGCCACCATATGTACATTTTTTACGTACACATATGTGTCATGGGTAGCCATTTGCTACATGTTTCTTTCCTGGTTGTAAATGTGCAAGGCTACATGTCGGAAATAGACCAGAGGAGGTGAAGCCAACAATGCTAGGTCATGGATGAAAATCACATGTATGATTACTTACTTTACGTATTACTCCACACAGTAATAGCATACATTGACATTGTAATGATCCAATTATTTGTACATTGTATACAAAGTTGGTGCAATTTTTGGTTGGCCCTTTTACAAGGGATACATGTTGGTCATCCGATGGGTACACCCTGCTTGGCACTCATCCCTACACAGTATCCTCTGAATCCCCGTAATGTCTGAAGACATATAGGGCAGACTTGCATGTCTGCCGTGTAAAGATTAATATGTTTGTTATCCACCTTTTTTTGGGGGGGTGTAAACATTGTTGGGCCACTATACATATTGGGCTTACCACGACGTCTTTGCAGACGCTGACGGATCCTGCTAATCCGATCTGGTGTTTTAAAACGCATATCCGCGATTTTTTTACGAATCTGTTTTGTTGTTCGCTCAACACCCATCCTGCGCATGAGTAGCTCTTTAACACGCTGCAGCACAGCCTGCTTGTGGAGGAGCGGGTGATCATGCTGCATATTGCACCAATAATCTCGCCTGTCTAAAACAGAAATAAGTAACATAAGTTCCCCGTCGCCCCATGCTGGTGCACGCTGGACAGCAGGCATTTCTCCGCTGGGGCACAACAGGAAGCTGAAGCAGAGGCGGGACCTTGTAATAACGTCATGACGTCAGCACGCACACTCGCGTCAACAAGACGCAACAGCGTACCCATAACAACCACACAGCGTCGGACGCAACAGTGACGCGACTGTTGCATTCCTGTAGTTTAACGACAGTCGTTGACTTGTGCGTGCCCATCCGCCTGGGCACATTTCACCTATAGTACATGGGTGAGTCAAGTGATGCCCTGGAAAATGCCTCGCCGTATGAGCGAATTCAAAACATAATGACAGCTTGCAGCGCCTGCGGTGACATTGCGGAACACATCTTCCTAACGCTGTGTAGCGGTACGCAAATGTACAGTTCTCAGATTAATGGGACTGGCTTAATAAACTTACATTTAAGAAACATGACGCACACACCACCCGATTTGTGCGTACCACAATGTGTTTTACAATGCGCACGTCAGTTTATAATAATTTGAAGGGAGCAAATTAGATGATAAATTATAGTATTGAATGAGTGAACCTCGTTGATCCCAAATATATATTAATTGTGTGACGCCCAAAAATGTAAACACAACGTCGACGAAGTAAATGGCGCATTTGAGATCACATCCCAACAGCCAATAGGCACGCTATTGCATCAACAAATCAAAGCAGACGAGGCGTGTCCGAAAAAGAAAATAACACGCCTCTTCTCAGTGGGTGGAAACCAGTAAAGATCGTTGAAACAATGTCACACGCAACAATCGCCAACTGTGAGCGATGTTGTTTGGAGCGATGAACGACGGATTTGAGGTCAGGATCACAAATCTGCGATGAGCGACCAGACGATTTAAAACGCCAAAATCGCTCATTTACACGCAGCGACGCACAAACGATATCGCTTAAACGATCACAAAAAACACATCGCTTGAGCGATATCGCGCAAGAAATTGAAGCGTGTGACGTGGCCTTTAGTGATAGAAACACAGAGCAATCACTAAACAAAAGGTTGACGTGAACAGGTACTGGGGGCATCAGTACAAGTTTCAGCAAAGTATCCAAAATCCCAAGACCAGGATCAGGTGTAGAACTGAAGTCTCAGACATGTTAGGCCAGCTTCACACCACAGATTTTTGCTGTCAGGCTGTGTCCGGTGTTTGGCTGGATGCACCGGACACAGCCTGACAGATCCGGAGAAAACAGAACGGAGGGTTAATATGCCCTCACATTCTGTTTTCTGCCAGAGTCATCAGCGCGCGCTGATGCCGCTGTCCAGGTCATGAAATTTCAAAATTGCAGCTAGTGGGGAACTTCAGCACCCGGCATCTGGCAGCTGGATCTGATTTTCTGTCGGATCCGGTGCGATCTGGCGCTCATAGTCTCCCATGTTCGGGGGCGCCGGATCGCACCTGATCCAGGAGGATCCGGCAGGATACGATTTTGTCAGATTTTTGCCTCAGACATAAAAACGCTGCAAAAATGTAATGCAGCCTGATGCTGCCAGACAGGGACAAAACTAGATGGCAATGCATTAGTCCAAAATCGGGTTCGGGGCGGTCTGGTTCACATCAGATAGCCCCGGACCCGAAAAAAACGTGGTGTCAAGCCGGCCTTATCCAAAAGTGTAAAAGGAGAATGTGGGCCGGAAGGTAGGCTCCAGGCAGACATACCAAAGACCCCAGAAGGTGAGTATAAGAAATGGAACAGGGAACTTAGAGTTACAGCACTCCTCCAGCAGTGAAATAAAAGAAAACTGCTTTAGTGGTGCATAAGGTATTAAAGAGCTTCTGAAGGAGAAATAAATGTTGCTTAAATCTCCCGCCCACCAAACCGATCGGCGGGAGATTTAAACTGATCAGCTTTCCGGTCATGTGCCCAGGTCAGCTGACCGGGTTGCTCTGCCCCATCCCAGTCAGCTGATTCTCAGCTACAGAAGCGCCAGGAGATGCCCAACATCGCGGGGACCTGCGCCGGAGAGGTGACTGTTTTTTTTTTATTTTTAACCTTTGCTTCACTTTCTGTATGCTCAGTACACTAAAATCGGGTCCGAGATCGATTAGCTGTTTTCTCGGACCCGTGCTCCATAGGCCCCCATGTTATCTACCGCGGAGCAGTCTCCGATTTTGGGCACAGTTAAAAATCTAACAAAATCGGATCCGACACAAATTGGATGCCATTAAGGGCAAATCCGATTAGATTCGTCACCCATAGTGATACATGGGGGCCAAATCGCATCCGTGGCTGTCCATTTTATAATGGATAGCCACGGATGGCAGGAAAATGCGATGTGAAAGCAACCTTGTTTGAGTAATTTCAGTAAAGATGATTTTAACTTTTTAAAATAGATCCTGGCTGGGTATGAGCCAACATCTCGAGGGTCAGTTTGGTCCAGTTTGGCCAAATTCAAGATGTTTGTCAAATAGTTCACCATACCTCCCAAATTCCATTGAAATCAATTGGAGGAAAAATAAAAGTCAAAGAAAACACCTTCAATGGGGACCAAAAGCCACAAACATAGCTCATATTAGTGGCAGACACCTGGGAAAGTGGCAACAATTGACCCTGAGTATCATGGTATATCATAGATGCCTGAGACAGGGTCTATGGCTATGCCAGCCTTCACAGCTTTCAAAAATAGTTAAAAATATGAGGTGTATCAAATTCAGTTAAATTAAATTTAAATTAAATAAAGGTAGGTGAAGTTGAGTTAAAATAAAGAGGTGGGAACCTGACCAGTGGTCGCCTGGTAGGCTGGGAGTCCTCATATGTCACGCAACAGCTTATACTACTTTACTGCTCAGCTACCCTCAGGTAGCACAAATATCAGCTTCATAGACTATTATTGGTAGAAAAATTAAAGTATAGTAACAGGTAGATGCCTGAAAGTAAGTGCAGGCCTATAGGTCTGGAACCCAACTTCTACAGGCAACGCACAACAAGGTGAGCCAAATAGGAGTTTACACATTTTAAAAAATTATGGCCAGACACCACTGAAGTGGCATCAATTATCAGGCTAAACATTGAGTAAGAGGTGGAGGAGTGGCAGATGTAGAAATGGTGCTTAGAGAGCCCTACTCACTTCATGCAAAACACAATAAGAAGACCACAAGGAGAGTCTTCACTTTTCAAAACATTATGGCCAAACACCACTGAAGTGGCATCAATTTTTTTGACTTTGGAATGGCCCATTATTGGTACAAGGCACAAGGCCTGGACCAAGCATTTTAAAGGTTCAACATTGAGTAAGAGGAGGGGGAGTGTCACGGTGTAGTGAGAATGCTTATGAGGGAATGGCAGTTATGGGCAGGGTGACCAGGGAAGACGTCTCACCCTAGTTTAGGAACCATGAATGGCCCTGATCCCGAAGGTATCTCTGAAGGTGAGAAGGTTCGGGCCTCCAACCTCTCCCTAAAACTCCTCCACCAGAACTACACTATTCCCCCCTCACCTCCCTCCACAGAACTGGGATACAGCAACTCCAAAGGAAAGGACTTCAGCAACACAAACACACAGGTCAGCACAGCACGGCTTCCAGGCATAGAGTGAAACTCTATAAGCATCACCACTTGGTGGAAGGAGAGGCTACTTAAAGGCCATGGGAAGGGGAGCCCAGGTGAATCACAGATTAACCCCTCAACCAGCAGCCTAACCTCATGGTGAATGCAGTTCTGGAGCACAAAACAGGAAGCCCAGGACCTTCACAACTATCAACCATGCAGCTCTTAAAGACAAACACATACACAGCAACATCCAGCAAGGTCAGTGCCAACTAAGTGCTAGACAGGGAGTGACAGATGTAGGCATGGTGCTCAGAGAGCCCTGCTAAATTCATGTAACACATAACAAAGAGACCCCAAGAAGAGTCTTCACTTTAAAAAAAATAGGGCTAGACAGACACCACTGAAGAGGCATCAATTTTCTAGATTTTGGAATAACCCACTATGGGTTTAAGGCACAAGGCCTGGGCCCAGCATGTCAAGGTTCTACATTGAGTAAGATGTGTATGATTGACAGATGTATGCATGGTGCTCAGAGAGCTCTGCTCACTTCATGCAACACACAACAAGAAGACCCCAAAGAAGAGTCTCCACTTTTCAAAACATTAGGGCCAGACACTACCTTACCTTAAGTGGCATCAATTGCCTCAGAGTAGAAACAGTATAATGACTAGATCAATGCAGCACACTGAAAGGTACACCATCACCTAGTCTGCCCAGTCTGCAGATTCCAAAGTCCTTGGAGATCCAAGACTTATTCATCTTGATGACAGATAGGCAATCTACACTTTTAGGAGACAGCTGGATTTGCTTATCCATCAGAATACCACCAGCAGCACTGAAGACACATTCTGAGAGAACGCTGGCTGCCGGGCATGACAAAGCCTCCAAGGCATGACTGGCGAGCTCAGGCCACTTTTCTGTTTTTAAAGCCCAAAATGCTAAAGGATATAACCCCCATCCCCATCCCCATGGCATGAATATTGAGCTCTAGATACTCCGGCACAATCTTCTCCAGTTGTTCACTATGTGTCACTCTTGTACTCTGTTCTGCAGGTGGATGGGATAGTTTAAAAATTGGTCAAACGACTCCCAGAAATTGCTCCTGGCAGTTAAGCTACATTCAGACTGTACATTTTTGCATCTGTTTTTGTTATTCATTTTTTGCAGTACACTGCATAAAACGGATCTCTTAAATGAAATTCCCAGGCAAGTCAATGGGTTTTCACTTTTGGCCAATCAGATTTGGAAATCTTTGAGTGATCGATTTGTTGCCTGGAGGACTGATCCATTTTACGTTAGTTTATGTGCCGTTTTTCTCCTTCATTTTTCCCATAGGGCACCATTCTAAATGGGTAAAAAAATGCACAATGTGAATGGGTGGTGTGTTTTTTGGAAAACGGATCAGTTCTCCAACTGGAGAATGGACCACAAGACAAGAGAAAAATAATGGTGTGTTTGATGTAGCCTGTTTGCTGCTGCTAGTGTTCCTATGATGATGACTCGACGTTCTACGGTTTGTAAGTGTAGAACTACAATGTGCACTGTGTCCCTCACTGCTCTCTTAGGGAAAAACAAAGATTGTCTATAAGCGTTTTCTGATACCTCAGCATGTGCGCGTCCCTTTCCAGGGTGGAAAGCATATGGCTAAATTTGTACAGTAGATCTAAAAATGTGGTTTCCCAGTAGTCAGCACTATTGTTAATCCAAACAATAAAGGCATCATGTTGCAGATAGGGCAGCTAGAAGGCGCTTATGTGTCGGATGCATCCATGAGGCCCAAGTCCCTGTTGTGATGTGATGGTGGCGGGGAAAAAATCAAGCTTGCTTCCTCCGTCTTCTCCGCCAACCTCGGACAACAAAAAGGGGATCAATTTCTTCTTCATCTCCTGAGTGTACTGTGCCCATCTATCATCTCTTACTCCTCATCCTCCTCCACTTGTTTCTTGGCTCCTGCACGTTGTCTAACAGTATGTCTGGTACAATGAGTCCCCCTCGGTTGCTGTACTACACCCTCCTGTGCCAGCCACTTCTGTGGTGAAAGCCGGCCTTTAGAGTTCTTGGTATCCCTTCCGCATCCTCCTCCTCTTCCTCATCTTCCTTTGGAACCACCACCTCCTCCCGCAGAGTACTCAAAGTATAGGCAGGTAGATGACCAGAATAGTGATGCTGATGATTGTATCATCAGCGCTAACCATCTTAGTAGCTATTTTGAAACTGTGCAGAAGGTTGCAGTGAACCTCGACCTGTGCCCAATCAGCAATCATGTATTCCCACCTCAAAATTGTGTTTGCCATACTTTAGGAAATACTGCACCACCGCTTGTCGATACTTCCACAGTTGCTGGAACATGTGCAGAGTAGATTTCCACCTTGTTGGCACATCACATATCAGCCAGTTAACTGATAGGTTCATAGACCTTTGTAGTAATTTAAGTTGAACGGTGGAAGTGAGCACACATTGTCCATGCATCGTTCAGCAGCAAAGGCAGGTTGGGATACAGGAGTAGAAATGTCTGTACAACCAAGTTCAGGACACGACCCATGCAAGGCATGTGTGTGAGGTTGCCCTGGCGTAGGGCCGCCACCAAGTTTTCACATTCATCGCACACAGCCTTCCCTGGCTGTGCAAAGCTGTCTACAACTCTTCTGCTGTGTAACTGACATCTCCAAAACATTTTAATTTCAACACTGCCTGATAGTGGTGAGCCCTGGCAGCACAGGTAGGGTGTATTCTCTCTGCAATTTGGGTTATTAAGGGAAATGCTGAGGGTGCAGATGGAGGCCCTAGAGGAGGTGAAAGAGGCAGATGTAGTGGATGAAGTGGGTACAGAGGTTTGTCCGCAAGCCTCTGGGATTTCAAGACTTGTGGAGCAGCCCCATCCCACTGCAACCACCAGAGTCACCCAGTGCCCAGTCATCGAGATGTAATACCTTGCCCATGTTTGCTCATCCAGGTGTCTGTGGTGAAATGCACCCTGTCACTTGCAGAGTTTGTCAAGGAAACGGTGATGCTGTATATACAAAAACTGAGAACCAAGAACAAGGTACAAGGCAAGGGAACTGAACATTAGCAACACCACAAAGGGACTAAAGAAGTTGCTCAGGCACCTCCCAAAAGGGGAGGATGCTTTATATGCACAGGGCCTCTCAGTAATTTGCTGAGAGGCACTTACAGGTTAGGGCATACCGGCCCTTTAAATGAGAGCACAATGCGACACACGCCACCTAAGTGCGCTCTCGGAAGTCACATTCAGTGATTGCAGTCTTTGGGAGAAGACCACAGGCAGGAAGCTGGCAGACGGCACTGGAATGCGAGCTAGGTGAGTTCCCTGTGTGGGAGGAAAAACAGCAGGACAGGCAAACCGCATGGAGCTGCGTGTTCAGTGGATGTTTTCTCTAGGCTCCCACAATCTTTCTTCTGGCCCAAATTTTCTCAAATCGGTTAGCAAAAAAATTCTTGTTACCTCTTTTCTTCATGGCCAGGATATCCTTCACCTCGAAGATATCCTCAGTGTTAACTGGTACAGGCAGCGTACCTGGATCTTGAAAGTAGCGGCGAGAATAACAAGCTTCAGGAGGGAGACAAAGAAGAAGTTGTGCATCTGCAAGGAGAGGGGCAGCTTTATTCTGTAAGACACTTTGTTGATTCTTTGAATTACCTCGAACAAACCAATATTCCGGGGAGAGAGCTTGAAGGACGGAACCTTGAGATAAATGTGTCTTTAAGAGAGCCATACCTTGTCTCCTGATTGGAATGGTGGAGGATACAAATGTCTCTCATTCACATGGACCTTCATATCGCCTGCCGCTTGTTCCAAGCAAGACTTGGCAATAGCCCAGATTTTGGTCTCTTGCGACACTTTTGGCCGCTGGATTACAAGTAGCCAGAGTCACTGGCGTAGGAATTCTATAATGCTGCTCGTAGACTAAGAAGAATGAAGAATTAGTGGAAGACTCACCAGCAGAGTTATTGTTGCAGAATTCTGCCAGCGGAAGCAGCAAGACTGTGGTGTCAGTTCACGAAGTGTAGGAGGGAATTGGTCAAGACTAGGTTTATCCTCTCCACTTGACTATTGAACTGAGGAAAGTAAGCATAGGAAAAATCCAATGTAACATCCAGTAGCTTGCAGAGAGAATGTCAAAACCTGGAAAGGAACTGGACCCCTCTGTCGGACATGATGTGGAGCAGAAGATCATGAAGATGAAGAACATGTTGGACAAAGAGTTCTGACACTTTTGGTGCAGTCGCCATGCCTGATAGTAGAATGAAGTGGGCCATTTTTGAGAACCTGCCCACTACGACCCAGACAACAAAGCAGCCAGATGACTTAGGCATGTCAGTTATGAAGTCTATGACGGTGTTCTGCAAAGGATCATCAGGGATTGCGAGCGGGAGAAGACGCCCAGCTGAATTCTTCTTAAGAGACTACTGTCGCGCACAAGATGGACAGGCCGCCACAAAATCCAGCATGTCTTGATGCAATGTAGACCACCAATAGTGATGGGAAATACGTTGTAAAGTCTTCTTTTGCCCAGCATGACTGGAATAACCCCATTGCAACACCCGTGTCTTGTTCTTCTCCATCACCAAAGTCTTGCCTGGATGTGCTTGTGCAGGCATACTGAAGCTACGATGATCAACTGGGAAGGCTTGATGATGTGCTGGGGATCATCTTCTTGCTCGACAGACAGTAAAGAACTAAATAGGGCATCTGCCTTTATGTTCTTCTCGGCAAGATGAAAATTAAACACGAAGTTGAAGTGAGCAAAGAAGATCAGCCAGCTTGAAGTGGCTTCAGCCTCTGTGCAGACTGAGGATAGGCCAAGTTCTTGTGGTTGGTGTAAATGATGACAGGATGGACTGAGCCCTCAAGCAGATATTGGCACTCTTTTGAGGCCAGTTTGATGGCCAGCAATTCCCAGTCTCCTAATGAGTAATTACACTTACTTGCTGTCATGCTCTCGGCCGCGGGGTCGGTTTCTTATGGTCTGAGAGATCGGTGCCCATCACGCAGCTCCGCTGGTACTGCTCACCCTGTCTGTGATGCCATGTGGCCGTCTGCTTCCATCTCTGCTAGGAACCTGTGCTTCCTTGACAGGTCTCCTGGGAATGCTCTTAGGATGCGCGCGCCGCTTTCTGCACACACTTAAAGGAGCAGTGCACCTGTTCTGCATTAGTGATTTCTGTGTTGCGATGTTCTGTACATAAAAGGCACCCTCCCCTAAGAGAGGTGCCTGGGCAACTTGTTCATTCTCTTGGAAGTTGCCTGTTCAGGTCACACTCTGTTGTGCTCTGACAAAAGGAAGACTGTTGCTTTGCATGTTACTAATACCTCTGTCTCCACAGTATCCACTGCTGGTAGTTCCTTGTCCTGGATCCCTCTGGACACTCCAGATTTCACCCTGAGCTGGCCAAACCTTTCCTCACAGAACCCTTTGGATACCTCTACCAGCTGGACCAGCCTATCGGAGATTACACAGAGTTTCCAGGATTCTCTCCTCAGACAGAGCTACCATTCCACAGGCTCACCTCCTCTACATTACGGTCTGTATGGGTCACGCTCCTGGTCCTGGATTCGTGGCATTTAGGGCTCCTGGTGCTGGAACGTGTTTATCCCTGTACAGGGGTTACCTCTGCCGGTGCTCCACTATGTGTGCACAGTGTCGCGATCCAAAGGATCCTCCCCTCAGTCACCTTTCACCCTTTTGTTAAACTATCCTCAATAAATATCCTTGATTTTATGAAAGTCACTCTCCTGTCTCTTGAGTATCGGGAATACAGCTACCACTGCACCACCAGTGGTCAATTGAGTCCACTTTACATCATCACCTGTGGGCGTAACACTTGCCATGAATGCCTTAGAGAAGAAACCACAGTACACCTTCTTACCAGTAGGTAACGTCTGTGTGACAAGAGCACATGCCTCAGTGGGGGATGCATCCACCTGCAGAAAGAATTGTTTGTTGGCTATGAAGTGCAAGCTCAGAAGTGAAGGCTTGCTTTAGGGTGACAAAGCAAGATTCTGCCTCTGGAGGCCATGATTTGGAGTCAACCCCTTTGTGAGTCAAGGCGATGATAGGCCGGACTAAGGCGTAGTAGTGTGGAATAAACTCAAGACAGTAGTTGAAGAATCCTAAGAACCGCTTTATGGCTTTGAATGCAACGGTATGAGGTCACTTGAGCACGGCTAATAGGTTCACCAGATCCATCTCAAGCCATGTCAAAAATTATATAGCCAAGGAAAGGTAGAGATTTTATCTAAAAAAGACACTTCTCATACTTGGCATAAAGCCGATTCTCTCTCAATCTCAGAAAGACCTGGCGGACATGACTGCGGTGCAAAGATAGGTCAAGTGAGAAGATCAGGATGTCACCAAGTACACAACCATGTAGGAGTGCCGTAGATCTCAGAAGATATTATTGACAAATTCCTGAAACACTATCGGAGCATTACCCAGTCTGTAGGCATTACCCAATACTAAAAATGTCCATTTCGGGTATTGAAAGCAATCTTCCATTCATCTCCAGAGCATATACGGATGAGGCTATACTCTCTCCGGAGATCTAGCTTAGAGAAGACTCTTGCCCCACAAAGTCGATCAAATAATTCTGAGATGACAGGAAGCAGGTATTCTTTATCATGATGAGATTGAGATGCCTATAGTCGATGCAAAGACACAGAGATCCATCTTTCTTTTTCACAAAGAAGAAGCTCTCTCTGGAAGGAGATAAGGACATTTGGATGAAGCCTCTCTCCAGATTCTCCTAGATGTAGTCAGTCATAGCCAGAGTTTTAGACCGCAAGAGAGGATATATGCAGCCTCTAAAGGTACCATTACACGCGGCAACTTTTCTAGGAATTTCACTGGCAACTTACTAGTTGCAGTGAAATCATGGAGACATTGTTCCATTTGTACACAGCAACAAGATAGAACAATGTGTCCATGATTTCACTGCAACCAGTAAGTTGCCAGTGAAATTCCTAGAAAAGTTGCCGCGTGTAAAGGTACCTTAAGAGGGGTAGCGCCTGGAATTAAGTCAATAGGCAAGTCATATGGCCTATGGGGTGGAAGAGTTTCTGCTTCTTTCTTGTCAAAGACATCTACACTTGACTAGTAGGCGCATAGTAACCCCTGTAGGGTAGATGGAGACCTAGAAGTGTAACCTAGTCGTGGTGACTTAAGGCACTTTTCATGACATGAATGCATCCATCGCTGGATATCACCAGTACACCAGACGACGACAGCTTTGTGCTTATGCAGCCCTGGAAGACCAAGCAAGAATGGAGGTGAGAGATTAGGTAGAATGCAGAATGAGATATCCTTGTGGAGGGCACCAATCTGTAGTTCTACTTCAGTAATCCCAAAAATACAATCTACCGAGGTAATGAGGTACGGATGTTGAAAGGGGATAAAGGGAATTTTGAGCTGAGTAGCAATGGCTTGCTAAATTAAGTTATTAGATGATAAAGAGTAAAGATAGGCAGTCTTTGAAATTCACATTCCACCAAATGCTGCTTACACATACACAGAAAGGGGGAGGGCTGTATTATTCTCGCCTAGGGAGATCTCCCTTAACTAGCCTAGGCGGAGATGTTTTCCAGCCTCTCAGGGCAACTACAGAGCAAATGGATAGAACTGCTGCACTAAAGACATAAATTCTTGGTGAATCTCTCCTTTTTTCACTGACCGGCCATCTTGACTTGATCAACTTTAATGGGCTCAGGAACCGTCGCAGCGGTAATTGCAGCTTGAGTGGCTAGGGGCTTGTGGAAGGAGGGTGCAAGCTGAGGAGACCTCCTTTCACAACTCTTTTCCTGAGATCACTCCTGCAATTGTAGGTGAATCCATATGGCCAGAGAGATGAGCTCTTCTATAGAGGAAGGAAGATCACGGCCTGCCAGTTCGTCCTTGATTCTTCTAAAAAGGCCTCACCAGAATCTACTGACAAGGGGCTCATTAGTATATTGCAATTCAGATGAAAAAGTGCAGAACTGGATGGCATACTGCCACATGGTAAGGGAATCCTGCTGAAAGTCGAATAATGCATCAGTGGTGGAAGCGATCCGTCCCAGTTCATTGAATAGCTTACGGAATGTCTACAGGAAATCCATCAGATGGGAGACAATGGGATCATTCCTCTCCATCAACGGGTTAATCCAGGCAAGCGCCTTTCCTTCTAGATGAGAGGCCAGGAAGGCCACCTTAGCAGAGTCCATGGTATACTGTTGTTGCAATAGTCTGAAGTGCAATAGGCACTGGTTGAGAATACCCCTTCACAGTTTGGGGTCTTCCTTATAGATGGACAGCTTGCATGGATAAGGCAGGTCCTTAGATCCGGCCTCTATCACTGGATCTGGGATAACAGACTGGACTGCACTTTGGTTTGCTGTATTCTCTGGAGGGTTCAGATGTTCGTCTACAGACACCAAATAGTGCAGCATGCGGTTTTCTGTTTGCTGCTGGCGAGTCATCTTCTATAGACGGTCTGCAAGTCGAGCCATTGTAGCAGGGTGTCATTCATGGTGAACGTAGAGTCTATAGCCTGCACAATGGTAGTGAGCCTGCACTATTCCTTTTGCAGACAAGCAACTTTCCACTGAGCTGAGAAGGTGAAGCAAACTGAGCAAACGTCTATGCTCATTCAGGGAGTGGACCCATTGAGCACTACACATTACAAATGAACCAGAACTAATGTCCATTAGCAGAGCTTGCAGGCTGTGAGGTGGGCAGCACAGCTTCTGATGCCAGGACGTACCAGCAATAGTGAAGTGTGGTGTGAGCATGGAGCAGGCTCACCGATGTTGAGGTGCAGCCTGGTTGGCTCAGAGAGACGTATGCTGAACAGCAGGCTTGGAGTAGCAAGCTCAATGGAGGCAGTCTGACTAGTGCAACAGGCTCAATGGAGGTAGGCACTATGAAGAGACATAGCATGATAATGGGCACAAAGACTGAGAACCAAGAACAAGGTACAAGGCAACGGAACTGAACATTAGCAACACCACTAAGGTACTAAAGATGTTGCTCAGGCATCTCCCAAAATGGGATAGTGCCTTATATATAAAGAGCCTCTCAGCAGGAGGCTGGGAGGCTTTTCCAGGTTGGGGGGTATTGGCCCTTTAAATGAGAGCAGGATGTGATGCGCAACACATAAGTGTGCTCCTGAAAGACCCATTCAGTGATCTCATGCTTTTGGAGGAGAAGGCCACAGGTGGGGAGCTGTAAGATGGCGCTGGACAGCAGGTTGAGTAAGTACTGTGTGTGGGAAAAAAGACTGCAGGATAGGTAGACCACATCTCCCTGCCCAGCTAGAGCCATGACACCTTCCATATTGGCAGAAAGAGGGTTACATCAGTTTTCGGGGGTGGGTGGGGGTTGTATTCATTTTAAAAGTAGGAGATATCCATTTCTTTAGCAATATGTTCAAGTCTCCTGCTTGGGGGTTTCGACATCTCAGTTTCTTGTATCCGCCAATCTTCAAGGAGGAAGAATGCTTGTATTTATAGCATGGAGTTCCTCACTATTTTGCATGATAATTTATTACATTTTAAATTTATGCAAAAGAAAGTAGGCCGCCTTCAGGTGGGCATTAAAAATTAGGGATGGGCTCTTTAGCCGGTTGATATCAGATGGAGGCCTAGATGAGCTGGGTGAAAACTAGTATTTATACTTGATCAGTGTAAATACTTAAGTCCCAAAAACTTTTTGGGAGAACAGTATTCTAGGTATCTAGGTAAAAGTATTCTAGGTATAAGTATTCTAGTATACCTTTATTGGCTAACCAGAAAAATTATATTTGTAAGCTTTCAAAGCTCACATGGCCCCTTCATTAGACAATACCACAAATGAATTACTGAGACATTCAAATAGGTATTACAACAGGACATGAGGTGATGCTAAATAGAGATGGGCTAAGGAAATTAAATTAAGGTCTTTTGTTACTGATGCAGATGAGGGGTAAGTGGTCTTTTACAGATCTGAAGACCTTCTGACGGAGGTGTGAACTGTGTCCATGTAATGACTCATGAATCCAAGTGTCACATTGAGTCCCATTTTTAGAGATTCTTATGAGTTTGAATTCCCAGAATTTCTTTCTCTATCATTTTTAAAGTGACCTTTCAATATCAGACGTTTTAAGTCTGCCATGTTGTGTCCAGGTCTAGAGGAGTGTATTCCTACAGGTATGTCCAGTTTATTTTTCATTATATGCAGAAGCAGCCTCCAGGATTACAAACAGAAGGAGGACGCAACAGGGTGACTCTTGTGGTCACATACAATCCTCACACGAACATCCTAAGGAAAATTGGCGCTGATCTTCAGCCCATATTCCACAAGGAGCACAGACTGAAAGCAATATTCCCAGAACTGCCACTGGTCTCCTACAGACAGACCATGTCAGAAGTGTCCTGACATCTCCATCACAGACAGGCACATTCCCCTATAATAGCAAGAAATGCAAGACCCACATATCACCAACAGATACAGTCCACATTCCCAACACTAACCAGGACTATAAACTTATGGACTCCTTTTCATGTACATCCTCCAATGTGGTGTACATGAAACAATGTACAAGGTGCACTAAAGGAATGTATATTGGGGAAACAAAGCAAAAATTACAAACCAGGATAAATCTACATAGACATACAATAAAAAATGAGCTGGACATGCCTGTAGGAATACTCTTCCAGGGCCGCCATCAGGGCCTTACTGGTCTTACAGTGTAAGGGGCCCGGTGATGATTGACAGGAAAAGGGGGGCCCGTGCAAGATGTGAGGGGGTGGGGCCCAATCTCCTCCAGGCCCTGCTCCCCCACGTCTTGCACAGGCCCACCCTTCTTGTCACATCAATCACCGCCGGGTCCTGTCCATTATCACTGCGCTGCTGCCACCCGCAAACTGGAAGTTGCGGGTCTGGAGGAGAGGAGAGAGGACGGGCCCCGGATTGTGTGTGGTTTATGGCCTCAGGAAGTGCACTGCCCGGGAAAGGTGAGTGGAGTTCTCTTGGGAGCGCTGGAACCTGGAAGAAAGCAGCACAGTGGAGTTACCAGAGTTGGACGCTGCGCGCAAATCAGCTCCTGTACAGCACAGGTTTGGAGGCAGAGAGGGGGAGGAAGATTATGCAGGGGGGCATGTACAGAGGTGGGGGACAGGCACAAGGGGATTGCAGGCACAAAGGGGAGGCACAGGGGGGGCATGCACCGAGGTGACTCACAGGTGGGGGACAAGCACAGGGGATTGCAGGCTCAGGGGAGGACATGCACAGAGATGAGGCACAGGAGGGAACAAGCACAGGGGATTGCAGGCTCAGGGGAGGGCATGCACAGAGGTGAGGCACAGGGGGGGGGACAAGCACAGGGGATTGCAGGCACAGGGGGGCATGCACAGAGGTGAGGCACAGTTGGGGGAAAGGCACAGAGGGATTAAAGACACAGGGGAGGCTTGCACAGAGGTGGGGGACAGGCACAGGGGGATTACAGGCACAAAGGGGAGGAAATGGGGGGCATGCACAGAGGTGAGGCATAGATGGGGATGGGCACAGGGAGATTACAAGCACAAAGGGGGGGCATACACAGGGGTGAGGCACAGGTGGTACAGGCACAGGGGGCATGCACAGAGGTGAGGCATAGTTGGGGGGACAGGCACAAGGGGATCACAGACACAATGGGGGCTTGCATAGAGGTGGCGGACATGCACAGGGGAATTATAGGCACAAAGAGGTGGCACGGGGGGGGGGGCATGCACAGAGGTGAGGCACAGGTGGGGCTATATATATGTCCTGCAGCAGTCTTCAATGTGCATACTTCCCGTAGCAATCTCTAATGTGCTTATGTCTCACAGCAGTCTCCATTGTGTATATGGCCAGCAGCAGTCTCTATTGTGTATTCTCTATTGTGTACAGCCAGCAGCAGTCTATATTATGTATTCTCTATTGTGTGTATAGCCCACAGCCATCTCCATTGTCTATTTGGTCTGCAGCCATCTCCATTGTCTATACAGCCCACAGCCATCTCTTTTGTGTATACAGCTAGTAGCCATCTCTATTGTGTATTCTCTATTGTGTATACAGCTATTGTGTATTCAGCCCACAGGAGTCTCAAGTGTGTATGGGTGTAATATATAATAAAGAGAGAGTGTGTGTACAAAAACTGGAAAAACAGCACAAAAATATAGAAAAAAGTAGACTTTATTGCCCAATGGCGTGGACACGCATTGGGTAATAAAGTCCTCTTTTTTCTATTTTTTTGGGCTGTTTTTCCTTTTTTTACTCTATTGTAAGGAACTATCTGGATTGCTGGTTGGGAAAGCTTTGCATATAAATTGAGGTAATTTTTGGTGCTGTTCCAATTATTCACTATAAATATAATGTATATTTGGGCGGAGGCGGAGCATGGGTGGAGGCGGAGCAGGGGTGGAGGCAGAGCACGGGTGGAGGTGGGCCGAGTCTCAGGGGGCCCCAAAATTTTGCCAGTAAGGGGCCCCAAAATTCCTAGTGGCAGCCCTGTGCTCTTCTCTACACCTGGACACAACATGGCAAACTTAAAAGTTCTAATATTGAAAGGTCACTTTAAAAATGACTAAGAAAGAAAAATCTGGAATTGAAACTCATAAGAATATTCCAATCTCTAAAAATGGGACTCATTGTGACACCTGGATTCATGAGTCATTACATGGACACAGTTCACAACTCCGGTCCTCAGATCTGTAAAAGAACACTTCCACCTCATCTGCATCAGTAATTTAATTTCCTTAGCCCATCTCTACTTAGCATCACCTCATGTCCTGCTGTAATACCTATTTAAATTCCTCAGTAATTAATTTGTAGTATTGTCTGATGAAGGGGCCATTGAGTCCTGAAAGCTTACAAATATATGTTTTCTGGTTAGCCAATAAAGGTATCACTTCTAGAATACTTTTCTCAAAATTTTTTTGGGGGACTTTAGTATTTACATCGATTTTTCTGGCTAACATGGTACCACAATATTATTTTGTATTGTACTTGATCAGAAAACACTATTTGCATTCTTGAGATTCTCCACTAGATGGCAGTTAAGTACAGGATACAACAGTTCAATTAATTCAAAGGGAGTAAAGTATTTTATGTGATAGGTTCTATACTCTTCAGCAAGAGTTAAAAAATATATTGATCCTTGATAGTTCAAGGGCAGGTAGATAAACTATAAGTAAGCAGATGGTCACACCAGTGGCAAAATCTTAAAACATTCAGTTAAACCTATATTTGGCCAAATTCAAGAAAAAGGCTAACTCAGATAAGCAAGAAATGCCTGGAAACCGAATGAGTTTTTAGCCAACAACAGTAGTGGTAAAAAAAATCTTTATTGATAGAATAAATTAGAAACAGTAAAAACAGAAATAAACCATGAAAAACCTAAACCCACATGAATGCACTTGGACACACAGAAAAAGGAAAGAACACAACAAAATGGACAGTATAAGGAAACAAAAAATGTTGCAGGGAAAAGTTTTTTTTTTGTTTTTGCTAAACTAATACTAGAAATATAAGATTTTCCAAATATGTAGTACATAAGTGAGGCCACTAGGGGTCCTCAAAATAGCACTTTAAAGAGAAGAAACTCCTTATATGGTGAAATAATATAGCCAACTGTAGAGGTCCAGTGATTAATAAAGATAAATATTGCATCTATTGTCTACATGTGCAAGATAATATTGCTCAGATCCCAATACCAAGTTGCAGAAATTATAGAGCAAGAAGTAAGGCAATAACACAAAAGACCTGATACCTCCGAAGATTCAGACTGGATCTGAAGTGTGTTTGCTTGCACAGATGGATGTTTGTTACTTACCGGTACTTTTTAATTGTGTGGACTTTTTGCTTTGACATACTTTTAATGCATTGAAAATAAAAATTATTGTTATTAAAAGTTACTGTAGCTGGATACTCGCGTTTCCGTGCTACTACATACTAGTGCATCTCAATGAATTGTCGTGTGTGTATATATACACAGGTGCAGCTTAATGAACGAGAATATCATCAGAAGATTAATTTATTTCAGTAACTCAGTACATAAAGTTAAAATCATATATTAGATAGAGTCATTACAAACAGAATGATCTATTTCAAGTGTTTATTTCTGTTAATATTGATGATTATGGCTTACAGCCAATGAAAACTCAAAGGTCATTATTTCAGAAAATTAAAGCAGGGAGGATGAAGGGTTAAAAACCGTGCTGGCGTATTCCCAGGACATCAAATGGTGAATATATTATTGATTTATTAGTCAGTGTGTTTCAGGGTTCCCAGAAATGCCCCGAAACATGGCAATATGTAATTGATTTGGATCATACTCTAATTCAATGAGATGCACTAGTATATAGGGCAGGGGTCGGGAACCTATGGCTCGCGAGCCAGATGTGGCTCTTGACGGCCGCATCTGGCTCGCAGCCAAATCGGGTGCCCGCCGCCATGTTCTGGGTGCCGCTGTGACCGCTCCTGGGTGCTGTTGTGCCCGCTACTGCTGTGCAGTCTTCTGGGTGCTGCTGTGAGGTCTTCCGAGTGCCGCTGTGCCTGCTGCCGCTGTGCCGTCTTCCGGGTGCCACTCTGTCCTTGCTGCCATACCCACATGGGTTAAGCCAATCAGAGGCCAGCAGGTGCGGTCCAATCAGATTTCAGCGTGTGAGGTCCTGCGCCAATGATTGGGCCGCAGCTGCTGGCCTCTGATTGGCTTATCCCATGTGGGCACGGCTGTAGGGACAGAGTGGCACCCGGAAGACCACACAGCGGCAGACCATGGAGGATCAGTAGGTATGTCTGTGTGTGTCTGTGTGTGTGTCTGTGTGTGTTTACTGGTACCGACACCATGGTGGGGGCTGTAAAGGGCTACAAAGGGGATGATGGGGGTACTGCATGGGGTTGATGGGGGTACTGCAAGGTGATGATGGGGGTAATGCAAGGGGATGATGGGGTACTGCATGGAGATGATAGGGATACATCATGGGGATGATGCAGATGCTGCATGGGGATGATGGGGGTACTGCAAGGGGATGATGGGGATACTGCATGAAGATGATGGGGATACTGCATGGGGATACTGCAAGAGGATGATGGGGGTACCATATTGGGGGCTGCAAGGGGATAATTGGGAGACCATATTGGGGGCTGGAAAGGGCTGCAAGGGGATGATGGGGGTGCCATATTGGGGGCTGCAAAGGGCTGCAAGGGGATTCATCATTGGTAGCAACAGCATAACGTTATTAAAAAGAATTCAGAGACTTATTGTACTTTAAAAGTGTCGGTCTTACATAAAATACACACATTTACTTGTATTTAGTTTTAAGGTATTGTACGGCTCTCACAGAATTACATTTTAAAATATGTGCCGATCATGGCCCTCTCAGCCAAAAAGATTCCTGATCTTATTACATAGATGTGGTGCCCCTGCGACCAGGGTGGCCACAGGTAGGAACTGCAGACAGGCAGATAGGAGACAGTTTGTGCACCAAATACCTTCAGCACACACACCCACCAAGCACAACACCCAACCCGGAGCCCGGGATTCTAGGCGGGCAAGGGGTGGTAGGGTTTAGAGGGAAGTGGGTGGGAATGTAGTTCAGGTGATGGACCAATACAAAAGGAGGAACAGTAGGCGGAGTGAGTTAGTAGGCCAAGGGTGCTGACCAGAAAAGACAAGAACAGACAGAGTGACACTTTCCCAGAGGGATAGGGCTCCCTGGAGGCGCAGAATCCCCAGAGACACAGTTCCATGGAGAGAAAGCCCGCTCCATAGCCTGCAGCACAAGGGAAAGGAAGGACAGAGACCGGACCGGTGCCACCGGGTCCGAGGAGTACGGTAGTGTTGACCGACTACAGGCGGGATAGATTTCCCTTGACATATCTGGTAGTCACACAGGTCGGAGAGAGCCTGGTGATCCCTTGCAAGATAGGGACACCCAAGGCTAGGCTAGGACCAGAGTGTCGGCTCTGAGGGGGACCACAGCTATATGCCGGATCCCAGACAAACCGACAAGGGGCCCTGATCCAGGTCAGAGTTCCTACCACAGGGGTTGGAGGCACAGCAACACCATAGGACTCAGGCTTGCTGCCCATACACACAGGGAGAAGCCACACAAAGGGACCGAGTTGCCGCCATACAACCCACAGGGAAGAGCAGATGAGAGACAAGCCAGAAAGGTTACAAAGAGAGTGAAGGGTCTCAGAGAGAAAGCCTGACTGCAGAGGGTTCAGAGACTGTCCGGAGTTAATTGTGTGAACTGTACCGTGAACTGTTGAACTGCACTAAGTACTTGCAAGTAAACCCGGTGAACCCTGCTTCAGTCTCTTGTGTGTGATTCCCTGCGACAGAACTTTTATTACATCTTTACACCCTGTCAGGAGCAGCCCGACCCGCGGCGGGCTCATCCATCTAGCTGCAGCCCAATCCATCCATACTTCTGGCAGAAGAACGCTGCAGCGGTGGTCCCCTCACTGACCACAACCCGTGGGTGGAGTCACAACAAACTCCCCTGTAAATATTCCATTTTACTTTTGGGATCGGGGCACGGTCCGGACCAAGGACTGCCGTGATACCCCCCGTGATACCCCTGGTCCGGTACTGAGTACCTCGTCCCAGTGGGCTCCACATAGATACAATGAAAGAACCAAGCTCACTATATATACACAGGAACAGAACAAAGCTTACTACAGAGATACTGCAAAAGAACTAATTTGATTATATAAATAAAGGAACAGAACTGAGCTTACTTCATGGATGCGGGAACTGAACTGAGATGACCACATGGATATGGGAACAGAACCAAGCTTACTACATAGACACAGAAACAACACCTAGTTTAGTAGATACAGTAGATCTGGGAGCAGTACCAAGCTTACTACAAGACTACAGGAACCGAACAAAGCTAACTACCGTATATACTCGCGTATAAGCCGAGTTTTTCAGCCCACAAATTGGGCTGAAAAGTTACCCCCTCAGCTTATATGCGAGTCACTACACGGGCGCCCCCCTTCCAGAGGTATACAGGCCCCCCATCAGTATACATTCATATTTGCATATTCAAAATTCCTAGGGGGCAATGGGCCTAGGAATTCACTGTGTTGAGCGCTTTAGCCGGCTGCCCGCAGTGTTTTCTTGAACTGGTCTCCCTGAGATCAGTGAATACTTTGTTTTGTTGGTCTACTAGGCATTGCTCCCACCTAGCCAGAATCCTACTCCACACTGATGAGGGGCAACACCCCGAAACAGCTGTTTGTGGATGGATACCTGGCCTTGGTATTCCCTTGTCATATCTTTAAGCTTGTAAAGAGCTGGATATTGACTCATAGGGCCACTTAATATGGTGGTTATCATGGCTAGGTCCTTCACTAGAGGAAGATCTGGCTAGTCCTGTATTGAGACTCCTAAACGAGGCTCCACAGACTCAATCCCCATCAGTATACAGGCCCCCCCCATGGTCCGTAAACCTGTAAAGGAAGATGATTATACTTATCACTGTCCCGATGCCGTCCCCGCTCTGCATCGCGATCCTCCATCTGCATCGCGCTCCTCCATCTTCCAGCTTCCTGTCGGCGCCGACAATGACGTCATTCGGCGCAGAACACAGGAAGTCGGAAGCCGGTGAATGAAGATGCAGGATCGCGATGCAGATGGAGGATCACGATGCAGAGCGGGGACGGCAGCGGGACAGTGATAAGTATAATCATCTTCCTTTACAGGTTTACGGACCATGGGGGGGGCCTGTATACTGATGGGGGGCATGTATACCTCGGGCTGCTGTATATACCCTGGGGCTGCTGCTGTATGTACCCTGGGGCTGCTGCTGTATGTACCCTTGGGCTGCAGCTGTATGTACCATGGGGCTGCTGCTGTATATACCCTGGGGCTGCTGCTGTATATACCATGGGGCTGCTGCTGTATATACCATGGGGCTGCTGCTGTATGTACCCTGGGGCTGCTGCTGTATATACCCTGGGGCTGCTGCTGTATATACCCTGGGGCTGCTGCTGTATATACCATGGGGCTGCTGCTGTATATACCCTGGGGCTGCTGCTGTATATACCCTGGGGCTGCTGCTGTATATACCCTGGGGCTGCTGCTGTATATACCCTGGGGCTGCTGCTGTATATACCCTGGGAAGGCTGCTGTAACACTGCTGGGGCCTGTATATACCACTGGGGAGGCTGCTGTATACCACACTGCTGGCAGCTGTATACTACCACTGGGGAGGCCTGTATACCATCGGGGGGGCCTGTATACCACACTGCTGGGGCTGTATACCTGTGCTGGGGTCCACCCTCGGCTTATACACGAGTCAATAGTTTTTCCCAGATTTTGGGGGCAAAAGTAGGGGGGTCGGCTTATACACGGTTCGGCTTATACACGAGTATATACGGTACATAGATATTTGCGCAGAACCAAGTTTCTAACATATATATACAAGAATATATCTACGCTTACTACATAGATACAAGAACAGAACCAAGCCAACTACATAAGTACCAGAATTAGGGATGAGCGAACCCAAACTGTAAAGTTTGGAGCTCATAATTAATACCTTGTGTCGAGTGCTGAGCCCCAAACACGGACTTTTTACTGTATGTCTGGTTGCTGTTCAATTTGGTCATCCGAATAAAGCTTGATGAAAGGCCACAGATCAACCAGTTAGAAAGCTGTTCCAGGGTGGACAACTTCCGGCTCCATCACAGCGATGTCAAGTATAGGCATGGCTGTGTTTGACTAGCATACCACTGGAAAAAAAAATTATGTAGGTTCCCGCACAATGTTTAATAACCAGCGCGGGTAAAGCAGCAGCTACAGGTTGCATCCCCCAGCAGTCTGCTTTACTATGGCTGCTTATCAAAAATATAGGGGATCTCATAATTTAAAAAAATGACAAGGAGTCTCACCCATTTTTGACATCCAGTTACAGTAAAGCTGAGAGTTGTAGGCTGATGTTATCAGGGTGGGAAAAGTCATTGTTATTGGCCCCTCTCAGCATAAAAAACACTAACCTGCAGCTGCCCCAAAAGTGATGCATCCATAATATGTTGTACTTCTGGCATTTTACCAGGCTAATCCTGATGACCCTGGTGAGGTGGCAATTGGGGTACTACAGGGGCGGAACTACCGCGGTGCAGCTGCACCAGGGCCCCGACCGGCTAGTAGGCCCCTTCAAGTCTGCAGGGGGGCCCCCAGCCAACCCCCGTAAGCCGTTGTTAGAGGAGAGGAGGGTCAGGCAAGGGAAGCAGGAAGCTTCCTGCTTCCCTTGGCTAATTCCGCCCCTCCTCTCCTCTGCTCCTCGGCGCGGCTCACCGGGTAGGAGCCGCCACACAGACTCCTCTCCGCCGGCACCACATCGCACCCCAAAGGACAGCGCTGGCGGCCAGCAAAACCCCCCCTCCTGCTCCTCAATATGGCTGCCAGGGCAGGGCAGGGCAAAAATCACAGCTGAAATTAAGCCCTAGATATGTAATGGCTAGGGTTTATTTCTAACCTGTAAATCAACAGAAATTAACACAAACACCAAAAAATCCTTTATTTGAAATATAAAACACATGCAATCTCTTTCACCCCTTTATTTACCCCCACAACACCTCAGCAGCTTCCAGATAATCTATGTGACATCCCATGATGATCCCAGCTCTGCTACATCTGCAGTGATATAAATGTTACCGGTCACTACAGTCGGACACATTGATAGCCCTGATAGCCATGGGGGACCTCGGCTGTAAAAAGCTGTGACGTGACTGAGTTCACCGGAGTTAATAGCCGAGGGCTTCCCCACTGTAGTCGGTGAACTCATTTGAAAGTGCGGCAAGATTGCCAGATTGTGGGATATGGTGGCACAAAATTCTGGCAAGCTGGAAGTGGGTTCAACTGAGTTCATACCTTGGGAACCTCCAGCTGTGAACTCAGCTGAATTATTGCCAGACAATTGGATTGCCTGATACAGAGGCACAACAGTTCAACAAAGTTCACAACTGGAGGTATACACGGTGTGAACTCACTTGATCCCGCTGCCGGATTGCCGGACAGCTGTTCCACCATGTCATGCAATCCAGCAACAGGTTCAACAGAAATCACAGCTGTAGGTTTCCATGATATGCAATCAGTTGAACCCGCTGCCAGATTGCAGAACAGCTGTGCCACCATGTCCCGCAATCCAACAATATGGCAGCGAGTTCAACTGAGTACACTGCTGTAGGTTCCAACAGTGTGAACTCAGTTGAACCGGCTGTTGCATTGCCAAACAGCTGTGCCGCCATGTCCCAGAATCCGAGAATCTGGCAGCATGTTCAACTGAGTTCAGTGAGGGCCTCCACTGAAGGAATGAACAACTTCTCTATCTGCCTGGAAAGCTGTGCCTTCTGAAGTGCTGCTCATTCCTTCAGGAAAGGAGTCAGTGCAGTGTGCAACGCCTGCTGCGTGTGCTCTGTACTCATGCTTGTCTGTCTCCTTTCTCCTCAGACCAACCAGTCTGTGAACAGGTATAGGTGACTAATGTGAAATCTGAGCTGACAGCCAACACGCTGACTAACCAACACGCAACTATAAATTTTCCAGGGCTTATGGCAACACAATGGGGCAACATAGAGGAATAAAAGTTTCATATCCTGAAAGGGCTGCCTAAGCCCTATTTCAGGATACTGTTAGCATGGTGCACAAAAATTACCTGATATTCTCTTTAACAATCTAAATAAAAGATCTAGTTCATTAGCTATGATATAATAGCTAACAAACAAGCTAATGAGTATCCCCCATCCTTCTTAATTCTATGCCCCAAAATGTCACCAGCATTTGAAATCTTCAGATGGAAATTCAATAGTCATCTCTTAAGGAAAATTTATATATAAAATATATATTCATATTGGCACCATCTAAACTTGAATTTCTATGAGAATTCCATGTTTGAGTTTGAGCCACAGACACAACATACTACACACTTTACAGTTTAGGTTCACTCATCCCTAGTGCCTATTTCTGGAAAACATTCATGCGTTCATGAAGTCAAAATTGTCAATATGCCATGGATGAATTTCTACATAAAGAGGTGCAATTTTGAACATGGGAATCACTTGAGGGGTTGTAGCTAGTGATGAGCGAGCACTAAAATGCTCGGGAGCTCGATGTTCGGGTCGAGCATCTCGAGATGCTCGGGTGCTCGACTGAGCACCGAGCCCAATGTAAGTCAATTAGTGACAGGCTCCGCCCACAGACTTGCGGCTATAAAACGAGTGTTTCTTGCTGTGCCCCCAGAGGGACCCTAACAATCACACTGCTCTCTGTGAGGTGCCAGCTCGCTGTGTGCACTGAAGGGAGCTGTGTATTTGTGTCAGATAGATAATTATTAGTGAAGAGTCCGAGTATCTCGGTGGTACTCGGTGCTCGCCAAGCATCCCGAGTACCGGGATACTCGTGCGAGTAACGAGTAGCGCCGAGCTCGCTAATCACTAGTTGTGGCACTAAAGGGTTCTGGAAATGGCACCTGAAACTGTTTAAAGAAAATCTGGACTTCAAAAGACCTGAAATGATTAGGGATGAGCGAACCTGAACTGTAAAGTTTGGGATTCATTCCGGGCAACTTCCAGTGCTAAACCCTCAACATAGACTTCTAACTGTATGTCCATGTTTCTGTCCTGGATTGCCATCTGAATAAAGCTTGTTAAAAGACCGCAGCACAGCCAATCAACAGGCTTTTATGCTGCAGGCACTAATGAAGCCATTGCAGGCATGCCAAGTATTGGCATGGTTGTGATTGGCTTTGACATCACGAGACCTGTATAAAGGTCAGATAATGGGTTGCACAGAGATAGAGTGCAGTACAGTGTTAGTTTACAGTGGGAGGTACTCTTAAGTCTCTGTCACCTTCTTACACCAGAATCTGTGGGTGTAATCGTTAAAGAAAGGTCTGTTTGGACACTGTTGCAGGACATGTGGGTTTAATCTTCAAAATTGTTAGTGCACTACACCAGACCCTGTTGGGCTAATCTATAAAAAAAGTTCAATTTGTCCACTGCACCAGGCACAGTTGAGCAGATCTCCAAAAAAATGCTCTGTTTGTCCACAGTACCCAGTTCTGCTGGGCTAATATGCAAAAATAATCTCTGTCTGTACACTGTACCAGGCTCTGTGTGTATATTTCTAAAAAAAAAAAAAGGTTCTGTATAGTTACTCTTACAAATGGGTCTTTGGGGCACTCAGCAAACAAGCAGTGTAATAATCTTCTAGGCAGTCTCTCTATGTGTACAGGTCATCTAATAATTTGCAGTTTTTGGGCAGAGCAAAAAATGAAGAGAACATCAAATAGGGGATGTGGACATGGTGGTGCTGCTGGTGGTGAAACTGCTTCACAGCAAAGATGGTTTGTCCTTTGCCTGCTACATGCCTAAATGACACACATTTCTCAGATGCACGCAGGCCACAGGCCATTCTGTGTCCTTTCATAGGTTTGAGTACCCCTGTATAAAATGGCAAGGCCAAAACAAGTTGAAATGGTTCCAACTTGGATGGCTGACCGTGCCTTCAGGTCCTTTGCATTATCTTTCACCAGTCCCCTGCTGAAGGCTCAGAGTGGGCACCTGAGGAACATGGGCATCTTTCTTCTACCTCATACTCTTCAAAATCAGCCAAGCAGTGGGCTCCCTAAAGCGGCCGTCACACGCAACGATTTTAAGCCCGATATCATTTAAAGGGATCCTGTCACCCCCAAAACACTTGTAAACCTATTAAAACCTGTCCCTAGAGCATATTAACACTTTCCCTACACTATTTCTACCTCCTAAATGCAGTAAGTGACATTGACTAAAAACGTTTTATAAGTACCTGCTTAGTGATGATAATGAGTGACTATGCTATTCATAGTCACTCATCAAGACTGCCCCTCTGCTTCATAGCACGCCTCCATAGGCGTGATCGTCCTCCTAGATTCAAATTGCAGCCTCCCCGCTGTGCCCTGTGTCGTAGGAGGCTGCAGTGTGGCTTGTGACGCGATCCGCGTCATTCCCGGCGCCCTGTGACGTATTTACAGCGGCGCTGCGCTGTCAGCTTCAAAATGCGCACTGCGCATGCCCAATGCGCATGCGCAGTGCGCATTTTGAAGCTGACAGCGCGGCGCCGCTGTAAATACGTCACAGGGCGCCGGGAATGACGCGGATCGCGTCACAAGCCACACTGCAGCCTCCTACGACACAGGGCACAGCGGGGAGGCTGCAATTTGAATCTAGGAGGACGATCACGCCTATGGAGGCGTGCTATGAAGCAGAGGGGCAGTCTTGATGAGTGACTATGAATAGCATAGTCACTCATTATCATCACTAATCAGGTACTTATAAAACGTTTTTAGTCAATGTCACTTACTGCATTTAGGAGGTAGAAATAGTGTAGGGAAAGTGTTAATATGCTCTAGGGACAGGTTTTAATAGGTTTACAAGTGTTTTGGGGTGACAGGATCCCTTTAAGCGATCTCCTGACGGATTTGCACATAACGGATGTTAAATTAGGACATATCCATCAGCATTAAAGTCAATGAATCTATTAACTGATCCATTTTTGCATCCTTGTGTAAGATACAAAACGGATCCACACATAAAAGATGTCAAGTTTGGATGGATCTGTCACTATTATAGTCAATAGATCTGTTAATAGATCCATTTTTCACATAGGTTGGATCCATTGCAAAATGGATTATTACAGGACATGTGAACCCAGCCTTACCTAGCATCTCCACCCCACCCCATGGAAGTGTTCAGCTCTCCGTCCTCAAACCCTCGAGAGAAAAAAGAAATACCCTCCTGCCCACCTACGATCTCTGGCCCTGAATGACGGCCATTCAAAATTGGTTCAATTTGAAATGCTGCTATTCCAGCTGGTGGAGACACAGTTTTAAAAAACTGATGTCAGTCAAAGTCATTGACACTTGACCTAGAGCGATGGTGGTCTCAATGCTGAGCTATATATCACACAACACGAGTTACTTCATACAGTTGACTACTATGGGTATAAAAGGAAAATGTGGCAGAAATGCAACAATTCGAAGCATACATCAAGATTAGCAAAGAAATGGTTTAATGACAATGAAGTAGAGGTGTTTTATTGGCCCTCACAGTCCCCATACCGCAACCCAATCGAAAAATTGTGAGTAGAGTTGAAGAAAAAGTTGTACAAATACCCAAGTGAATCAATTAATTTGGACAAACATTGGGAAAATGTAGAAGAGACCTTGTATCAGGTTTCGATAGAGATTTGTCAAGAATATTTGTAAAATGTAACAAACGGATATATTAATTTTGTATAGAATTATTGTGCGTAGAGTAGAGTGATAGCAGAGGGGTTCTTAAGGGTAAGGATTTCTGGTTGCTATATGGATAACTACCCATGGGAAGATGGGAAGAGGAAATAGTGTATGATTATATATTATAAGGATAGGGATTGGTGGCCCATTGAAGAATGATAAAGGGTCTTAAGCATTGGAGATATGTAAAACTGCATAATAAGCTGGAAGAAATTGAGGGTATATGGGTGTAGAATAAAGTATATGTAATACACATTAACACTCGAGTAGTATGGGATATAGATTTTTATAAAAGAAGTCTTATCACAATGAGTATTTAATTATTAAAAGTTTGTGATTGTAAGGCTGGCTTCACATCACGGCAAGGTCCGCTGCGTCTTGCTGGGGCTGTGGTCCCATGATATGATTATTTTATTTGTGTGATGCACTAAAAAATAAAACACAAATATTGAAGAATTTGGTCCGGTGCCGGATTTTCCTTTTATCACTAACTACAAGGACTGTGGACGTCCATCCAGGCACCAGTCGGCTTCAAGGTATTCCAGTGAGAGCATATTCCCTACCCTTCCCCTGCATTACTGTCTGGTTTACACTGGACAGCCCCGGACCGGATCACACCGTGGTGTGAAGCCAGCCTAATATATGTGATCACTTAAGTAATGTTGATGCATTTTTCACTTGTCACAAAATTATTGTTTGTGATGTTTTATATTTTATCACTGTGTATGAATTTTGCACTGTCACTTTAATAAATAATAAGTATATGGTATATATGGTTTTCAATAGAGGCATGGCTAGTAAAATTGTTATGCAAATCTACTTATATAATCCGCAGTTGGGAATTCGGGCACTGTAGCCGAATCCCAACATGCTTTGCGGGACTGCGAGTGATGACGCGCAGCGTCATCACGAGCCGCAGACCCGCACTACTGTAAAAAAAAAAAAAAAAAAGTTAATGCTCACCTCTCCCCGAGCCCCCGCCGTCTCCTGCCATCTTCCTCCAAGCTTCCGGTGGCTGCCGCAGGCTCCGAGTGTCTGCAGAGCTCTTCTACTGCAGTTCAAGGACCTGCGGTGATGTCACAGTCACGTGACACCAGGTTACTCCATGGTAACATGGTGTCACGTGACTGTGACATCACCGCAGGTCCTGAACTGCACTAGAACAGCTCTACAGACACTGGGAGCCTGCGGCAGTCACCAGGAGCTTGGAGGAAGACGGCAGGAGACGGCGGGGGCTCGGGGAGAGGTGAGCATTAACTTTTTTTTTTTTTTTAACCCCTGCCTTCCTGTTTGGAGACCTTTTACTGTACTGAGCATGCTCAGTACAGTAAATGTCTCCTCCAGCCTCACAGCCTCCCCATCCTCACTGCCTCCTCCAGCCTCAGTCTCCTCCAGCCTCACAGTCTCCTCCAGCCTCACAGCCTCCCCATCCTCACAGCCTCCTACAGCCTCCTCCGGCCTCACAGCCTGCCCATCCTCACAGCCTCCTACAGCCTCACACTCTCCTCCAGCCTCACAGCCTCCCCATCCTCACAGCCTCCTCCAGCCTCACAGCCTCACAGCCTCCTCCAGCCTCACAGCCTCCCCATCCTCACAGCCTCCTCCAGCCTCACAGCCTCCTACAGCCTCACACCCTCCTCCAGCCTCACAGCCTCCCCATCCTCCCAGCCTCCTCCAGCCTCACATCCTCCTCCAGCCTCATAGCCTCCCCATCCTCACAGCCTCCTCCAGCCTCACAGCCTCCTCCAGCCTCACAGCCTCCCCATCCTCACAGCCTCCTCCAGCCTCACAGCCTCCTCCAGCCTCACAGCCTCCCCATCCTCACAGCCTCCTACAGCCTCACAGCCTCCTCCAGCCTCACAGCCTCCCCATCCTCACAGCCTCCTCCAGCCTCACATCCTCCTCCAGCCTCACACCCTCCTCCAGCCTCACAGCCTCCCCATCCTCACAGCCTCCTCCAGCCTCACAGCCTCCTCCAGCCTCTCACCCTCCTCCATCCTCAGCCGCACTACCTCACACCGCTGCCATCCTGCCAACCGTCGGCCCCGCACCATCGCCACCGCCCTCGCGCCCTCCGCGAGGTCCATGCTGCCCGGATGCCGCCGGAGCTTTCCGCCCCTCGCCACTCTCTCACCGCTGGGCTCTCAATGTCGCCATGCTGGTGGAGTAGCGGTCTACGGGCTGTGGCCGGGTGCCGGGAGCCAGGGACGTCGTCCTGTGGCCGCCAACAGCCAATGGGAGTGAGCGGACCGTGTCAACCTGCAAAGCCTGACACGCCCCGCTCACTCCCATTGCCTGCCCCTGCAAGCGGATTGGGCGCTGTGTTGTACACACAGGACGCCCATCCCATTGGCCAGGACTTGGCGTCCTAGACCAATCGGATGACCGTCCTGTCTTTACCACACACCGCCCAATCCGCTCCTTCCGCTCAGGTCACATGTGTCACCTGAGGGCAAGAACTGATCCCTCTCTGCATCACCCAACCCGCCGCAGAGGACAATGCCGTGTGACTGGGGCTGCGATCAGCCCCAGCACGCAGCCACGTCCTGCCGCCGAGCGGTGATGTCACCCCTCCAGCCGCATCTCTCCTCACCCCTCCAGCCAGACCTCTCCTCACCCCTCCATCTGGACCTCTCCTCACCACTCCAGCCTCTGCTCTCCTCACCCCTCCAGCCTCTGCTCCCCTCACTCCTCCAGCCTCCCGCCACATCATACTCTGCTATCCACAGAGCCCCCTTTATACTCTGACACCCACAGAGCCGCCTGTATACTCTCCTACCCACACAGCCGCCTGTATACTCTGCTACCCACAGAGCTGCCTCTATACTCTGCTACCCACAGAGCCGCCTCTATACTCTGCTACCCACAGAGCCGCCTGTATACTCTCCTACCCACAGACCCGCCTGTATTCTCTGCTAGCCACAGAGCCGTTTCTATATTCTGCTACCCACACAGCCGCCTCTATACTCTGCTACCCACAGAGCCTTCTCTATACTCTGCTACACACAGAGCCGCCTGTATAATCTGCTAACCACAAACCTGCCTGTATACTCTGCTACCCACAGAGCCGCCTGTATACTTTTCTACCCAGAGAGCCGCCTGTATAATCTGCTACCCTCAGAGCAGTCTGTATACTCTGCTACCCACAGACCCGCCTGTATAGTCTGCTACCCACAGAGCCCCATATATACTCTGCTAGCCACTCACCCGCCTGTATACACACAATTCATTTCCACCGCGCTCCCGATGCAATTGCATCGGGCCTTTTTACTAGTATTGTAATAATTAACACTAGTTAAATTGTGATATGCACTTTATATGAATTATTGTATGATATCAATGTTTGTTTATGTGCACTAAAATTTAAAATTACGGTTCTCCAATGAAATTTAGGTTGTATATTGCCCTTTATAAGTGATATTGCTAGATACAGAAGGGTTAACATGGTTACAGGGGAAGCGCATTGAATGACAGCGCTGAACCGCCAGCTATGTAAGTGCGCATGTCAGACTGGGAAAGCTCCCAGACTTCAGGCGTCCGGTCACTATGGTAGTGCTCACACGCAGATTGCTGGTGTTAGCGTTGCATAGGCCGGATCCGGCAGTCACATGACAGGGAGGAGTAAGACTCAGAAGACATGACAAAGTCACTTTTGTGTTTTGGGGAATAGCTATAGGTCAGTATATATAGACTGAGTAGCAGGATGTTTAAGGTGGCCCACCTTATGTGGTATAATCCAGTAATAACATGGTACCTGGAAATGTTTTAAATATGTATTTTAATCAATAAAGAATCGATTTGAACAAAATAATATATAGTTTCACTTGTTATCTGTGCACCTTGTTCAGGTGTAGATACAGGTAATTTGGTTTCATTCGCTAGTAAGTGGAATTCAGATTTAATTGGACTTTGATTTTATTTTCGATAGAGATTTGCTTGAATTTGATCAAAAGCATGCCTAAAAGGATTCAGGCAGTGTTGAAAGCCAAAGGTGGATTTACAAAATAATAACAAAAAAATAAACAATTTTTTAGATTTTTTTAGGAGCAAAACAGTAACAATGCAGTGACATGACAAGTGTCTGCATAACTAATCATATCAAAAAATTTTCAAGTCAAATTTAAATATGGGATAGCCAAGATGATTATGTATAAATTGAAGGTGGTTTCACGCTCAAAGCTGTAGTGGTTGGTGAGATATGGAGCCTGAAAGTCAAAAATTCAAAACATGGCTACCCCATTTTCTCATCAGTGTATATCTTTTCTCTGCAGAGAATTATCTTTACCTAGATCTCTACTCCATTTAACTTCTGCATCTATCATCTTTTCTAAACCGGCTCAAAAGCTTATACATTTTAGTGATTATACCCTTCCTAACAGTTCTAGCTTGCAAATTATCCAAGATTAAGGATGAAGTATTCTTAAATACCCTTTTGTCTAGTATAGAATCATACATGTGTTTTATCTGAGTCTGTATTAAAAGTGCGTAAAGTGAAATTGCATAAAATCATTTTAATTCCTCTAATCTTATCAATTTTTAATCTAGAAATAAGTGTGGGATATTATTTATTGTGTATTTACTCAAAACTGTGAATCTTGTATTAAAAAAAACCAAAACAAAACAAAAAAACATCTACTTTAAAGCAAAATTACTTAATCATTGTGAAATATTAACAGAAGATTCAACCCTCTCTAATATTTTAGTATGAGGCTGGGGTCAGACTTGGTTTTGGACCCACGTTTCCAGGCAGCACTAATACTGGACAGCATTTACGGCACGCGCTGCCTGGAAACGAGGCCCCATAGAAACCCGTTGTTTACCTTAGTTACAGCTGCACACAGAGCTGCAGAAGGTGCGCTTTAGCTGAGCGTACAGGAAACGCTGCATGTAGCGTTTCCTGTGCGCTGAGGAAAAGCGGGCGTCCTGCAGCTCTGTGTGTGGCTGCAAGTAAGGTAAACAACGGGTTTCTATGGGGCCTCGTTTCCAGGCAGCGCGTGCCGTTAACGCTGTCCGGTATTAGTGCTGCCTGGAAACGTGGGTCCAAAACCAAGTCTGACCTAAGCCTAATTCCATAATTTATGATATACCCTATGCCATACTCTTTTAAGGTGTGCTCCATAACCAATTTACTAGTTTCATAAAATTTTAAAAAATACTATTATTGTGAAAGTATTACTGTTATTATATACAGTATATTATATTATAATATTATTACATTTCCAAGAGGAGTATATAAAGCGTTTCAGTCTCCTCATATACTGACATGCCATCTCTCCATAAGGATAAACATTATAGCTTAAATCCCCAGTTTTAGCCTCTCACCTAGCCAAATCATATATCATACTTTGCAATGATGAGGAGCAAAAACTCTGAAACACCATGTCTGCAAATTTAGAATATGATTTGGCTTCTATCCTTGGTCATATGATAAGGCTTGTTAAAGGGTCAATATTGACTTTTAGGATTGGCACATGAGTTCAAGTCCTCTTTTGCATATTATGGTTAATAGATCCTTTAAATTTTGTGAATTACTTATGTGCTAAAAAAAAATCTCCCCACCCTAAAAATTGTTGAAACTATGCGGTAATCAAGTAAAGCTCTCTGCTTTCCCACTGATATATCGGGAATTTCGGTCTGCCCATGGGCAACACATGACAGCTGCAGGTGTCTTGTCTTGTGTTTGAGATCCTTGCTCTAAATCTAGAGGCTTTCTAAGTTATGTTTGGTTGTTTACTTTTGTATGAATTTATAATGTGGAAGCATATAAATTATGTTGTGTACATCAGGTTATTTTGGTATTCAAACAAAGAGTCCTTCCCTTTAGTGACCCTAAATGTGTTGGTTAACCCTGAGAAGATCTTGAATAGCTTGTACATTTTGATCCTATGCATTGCCCTCTTACTGGGCACACATTGTCAAATTTTACCACCCTTTAAAATGAATAAAGGATTTGTCCATAAAGATGTCCATTTGGGAGGTGTAGAGCTCAGCTAATTTTCAGCTTAAGTAGTCAACAAGTGGTGTAACTTTGTATAGACGCTCAAATCTTGGATCATTTTGGAAGGGCAATCTGCATTATCATTATCATGCAAACAATTTTGGATTGCTTCAAATCATGCCCTTTACATGGAGATAGAGAGAATACTAGTGGCTGTATTTTTTCAGCTCTCCAGTATACCCAAACCTCTGTTTTGTATTTTTCTCTGCCTATACGCAAGATAATGTTGCAAAATGTCATCATTTCAAATTTATCTATACAAATGATTAAGTGGGATTCTGGGTGCAAAATTGTAGGGCATATAAATTATCTAGGCCACCATAAGAATTGTAAAATCCTTAGACAAGACGACTGATAATATCAAGGAGGTGTGCTGCATTAACTCCTTTACCACCCTAATGGTGCCTTTACACGCAGCCACAAGAAGGTAGAAACCGCCAGGCATCGGACACAATTGTGCCATGAAAACACCACGAAGTAGCAGCGTGTAATTCAGGTATCTGCAAGACACATGAAGGAAATTCCTGAATTACACGCCGCCACATCGTGGTGTTTTCATGGCAACAGGCACAATTGTGTCTGATGCCTGCCGGTTTCTACCTTCCTGTGGCTGCGTGTAAAGGTACCAATACTGTTTTGATCTGACTGACCTGGCCATTTTTTGCAATCTTGACTAGTGTCCCTTTATAAAGTAATAACTCTGGAACGCTTCAACGGATCCTAGCGATTCTGAGATTTTTTTTTCATGACATATTGGGCTTCATGTTAACGGTAAATTTAAGTTGATAATTTTTGTGTTAATTTGTGAAAGTGAAAATGTTAAAAAATTCATTCTGAATCTTGGGCTTACTGCCAGCTGCCAATAAAACTGCTGGCATTAACCCATTTATTACCCAGTTGGACAAGCGTCTTCTCCCTGTAGAGTCTGCAATCAGAGTACCCAAATTAGACACCCATGATGCTACAAAGTGCTAACTAGATATTATTATTTTTCACAAAAAAAATAGGTACAGTTAAAAAAAGACAAATGTTCGTCATGTTCAACCAAGGGAAGTAAAAGACCAAAGGGAAGGAACGTATGCACAACCATAATGCATCATAATGCAAATTTTTCCCTCCTGACTCTAATTGTCAATCCACTCTATCTGCTTTCTGAAAATAAATTTGCAAAAAAAAAAGAAATTATTGTTATTTTCTTCTAAAAAAAAGCATTGAAGACTTTTTAGAAACCATAAGTGTTTCACTCTGTGATCAGCCCTTGACGTAGACAGTCCAACATGTAAAGATGCCTCGTCTCCTATGAAGGTTGAATCTACTCTCTTCTGAAGACATTTTAAATGAAACAGTTTTTGACCATACTTTTTATATGTGTCATTTACATATGTGTCCAAGTTATTCACATCCTTTTTAGATATATCTTCTCAAGA
Organism: Allobates femoralis; assembly: GCA_033576535.1. Taxonomy (NCBI): domain Eukaryota; kingdom Metazoa; phylum Chordata; class Amphibia; order Anura; family Aromobatidae; genus Allobates; species Allobates femoralis. The sequence goes on along the minus strand of JARQOC010000004.1, from coordinate 535,096,276 downwards.
CTAAAGGAAATAAATTCTTTGTTCATAACTAATATCCATTCAGCTTATCAGTTTTGTTTGTACCTTTTCTAATTCCAGGGCATCCTTTCTTGAACTGCTTCCCAGAACTGAACTGGATATTCTACCATAGATGAAGTTACACTACTGCTTTGTAAAATGGTGGTAATATTTCCCTGTACCTCAAATTCATACCTTTTTTAATACATGACAATATCATGTATTAGTCACTGATTGGCAATAGTGAATCTTTCGAGGGTCAGTTCATTTCGAATTGCCGAACTGGAGTTGAGCAAACCTGTTCAGGTTCGGAGTTCAGGTTCAGGTTCTTTACATTTACAAAGCACTGAAACTGTGTAATTGGGCACAATTGATACTTGGCCCAGTGCGAGCCACATGTAGTGTTTGATCGCCTCACACTGGTTACATTTCTTGTGTGTAGTGTGTCCAAAATTAATTTGAAAAAAAATAAAGACCCCACTTTCCCACCCCTGGAAGTATTTTACTTATGGTTAGCTGCATGTGGGCGGAGAGCTGAACTGCCAATCAGTGACTTCCATTAAGATTCAGATCAAGTTCAGTGTCACGAACAGTGTGTCCAAACACCAATGCTCAATCTCCTGCAACCTAAGCAACGGGGGCGGTTGCAGCACCTGCAACCATCCATGCTAACAGGGAGGTGATTGGTGGTATTTGTAGACACAAGGTTACCATTGGGCGTCAGTCACATTGGTATATACGATGCATAGGCCAGGGTCAGACTACCGTTTGTAGCAGATGTCACGGACATCCACTAAAAACGTAGTTATTTTTTCAGCAGCGCATATGCGCTATGCAGCGCCGCTGCTGCTCAACGCTGTCCCTGGTTACCCGATGTTGATGCATGCAGCGTTTCCCTGTGCGCTGAGGACAAGTGATCACCAGTCAGCGTGATGTGTGGCCGGTTACCATGATCAACATCAGGTAACCAGGGACAGTGTTGAGCATTAGCGGCACTGCATAGCATATATGCGCTGCTGAAAAAATTACTACGTTTTTAGCGGATGTTCATGACATCCGCTAAAAATGGTAGTCTGACCCTGGCTATAGTGTCAAACTGCAGCCTATTGGTCACGCCCAAGCTATTAGATCAGTTGGGCTGCTCCGCACAATATATCTGCACTAGAAATGACAGACGCCCCCAAAGGGCTCAGTGTTTATTGCACCTTTTTATCTCATGCAGTTTGTGGCTGAGCCCTCAGGGGGGCGTCTGTCATTTGTGGTGCAGGTATATTGTGCGGAGCAGCCCGCCTGATCTAATAGCATGGGCGTGACCAATAGGCTGCAGTCTGACACTATGCATCATATATACCAATGTGACAGACGCCCAATGGTAACCTTGTGTCTACATATACCACCAATCACCTCCCTGTTAGCATGGCTGGTCACAGGTGCTACAACAGCCCCCATTGCTGAGGTTGCAGGAGATTGAGCACCGGTGTTTGGACACTTGTGTTACCTCTCAGTGAAGCTGTCAGCCTCCTGCTAGGTGCAATGGATATTTTACATGGCTAATTTTTGGTGAGTTTTTTTCAAAGTTTATGTCCTATTTGGTGATTTTTCATGAATAGTGTGCTAAAATGTTTGGTGACAGCGCTCAAACCTGAACTTCAAAAGGTTCGCTCACCTCTAAATGGCAATACATTCTGTATGTCTGTTATTTAGGTACGGTTTTTAACCCAATTAAAAAACTTCCTTCTACGGCCTTATTCATCATCAGTGATTTTTTTGGTTTGAGAAAATGGTCCTTATTTCATAACAGATTTTTAAAAAAATAAAAAAAAAATAAAAAATTATCAAAGTTTATTCGGTGTGTCAGTTTTTACAATCAGAATTTAAGCTGAGTTTCCTCATTATTTCTCGGACCTACAACTAAAACTTTTTCTCCACCTTTTCCCATCTGACTGCCCATAAAAAACAAACAGCCCTCAGATGGTATCCAAATGCTATCCAATTTTTTCATGGGCCTAGAGATTTGTATTGCCAATTTTGATCTGACACTTGGATCAATATACAACATGTCTCTGTGATTTTGCGCTGATCACTTAGTGCACTAAAAATTATGGACATGTGAACAGCACCATGGAGTATTGTAGGTACAATACCAACAAGAAAACATGATCAGAAGCTCACTGATTGGGCAATTGTCTCACTATTATAGGTACAAGTCTATCCATGCAAAAGAATGATAACACTCATATATTATAAACAGATGTGTGGATAAGGTCTACGTGAAGAGACCTTAATTTACACATTAAGTGTTTGTGTGGCACAATGTCAAAAGCCTTCCAAAGTCCAAAAAGACTATATCCTGAATTACCCCTCTGTCTAGGTTTGTACTCACCTATTCAAATAAACTTAGATTAGGTTGACAACTTCTCTCCTTTGTAAAAACCATGCTGGCTATCATGTGGAATATTATTTTCTAGTACATACTCCTGTAAATAATCCCTCACAAGCCCCTCAACCATTTTTCCTTCAATGGATGTTAAGTTTCCCGGGCTATCATTATTTGGGAAAAACTGAAGTCCTTATTGAAACTGAACCCCGGATTAGCCCCTTGGTATAGTAAGTGTACACACACACACACAATCAGGATTGCCTACGTTCTGGACGTAACCTGTTTTTACTGCATCTAAAATGCTGAGTTGTACAGTACAAACCTAGTGGATGGAATTTATAGAAATCCCTTGAACTTTCCAAGACGCAGCATGTCAATTTATTCTTGCGGAAATGTGAGTGTTCTCAGAGGAAAAATACAGTGAACAATAACTGCATCAGTAATACTGATTGTGGGCATGCACAGCTCATTCTCCCGCAGAGAACACTAGCGTCTCTGCAACAGAAACACGACTAGTGTCTCCTCAAGAGTAAACACGTTGTATTTAGGATGCCTGGACTCCTAACTGCGTGCACGTAACCTAATTGTCACTAGAGT